>JAKTYQ010000053.1:0-12530 GCA_030674525.1 Metschnikowia chrysoperlae
AAGATATGACTCATGGATGAAACTCTCATTGGTCGCGAGTACTTGAATCGCTTCTCTGAGGTACCTTCGAGGTCCTTGAGTCACCATGCACTCGCCCGAACCCATGACTTGCTCAACACTCTACAACATTTGTCGTAAGATAGTGTATTAAGTAAGCTAAATAACCATAACCTGAAATGTGCTCTAAGACACAGATATGTTTCCACGCGATAGGCACACACAATGGAAGGCCCACGGATTACTTCAACTTCTTCTTTGGTCTCAACTGGTTGGTGTGACCACACTTTCTCTTTCTGCAGTTGGTGGCTCTTGGTGGCAATCTAGCGTAGCATTTGCGGCAGATAGACTTCTCACAGTTGTATTTAGAAGCTAAAGCTTTCAACGATGGCTCAATCATGGCTGTCGATTAAAGAAAAGAGTTGGATTTCAGACAGTGAGAATTTTGGTAAAATCGGTGCGGAAGACTTTTCCAGGTGCACGGGTGCCTGTCTTTCGAGTTTAATTAGCTTTAGGGCACGAGCCCTGATTACGAGTTCGAACACACCGTTGTAATGGGGTGTGAACAGTCGTTTATGGGAGTTTCAAGCAAAGACGAGAATTCAGGGAGCTCGAAATTCACTAATACTGAAAAATTTCTACGTGTTTGAGACGACTTGGTGTAAAGTTGTGCGAGTTACAACATATTCTTCGACTCGACACGGTGGTTGCACGTGATTCAAGAAGCGCGTAGAAGTGCTCCTAACCCAGTTTTTGAGGTGCTTGAGAGTTGCAAATGTCTCATATTGAGGCTCGTGGTACTGATACATGCTGAAGTGTTGAATGATACGTACTCTTTTGTGCTTGTGTAATATCCACTCATTTGCAAACTGATCCTTCCCAGTATTGACAAATAACCAATCTCTCTATAAGGAAAGCGCCCAACCAAAAAGCCATACCTTTATTATAAAGAAACCATGAGCTATCTTTATGATGCAAGGTGGGAATGCACAAACAGTGGCCCACTAACATGCACCTAAGGATCTTCATCTCAAGTGTGCTCGCGTGGAGAGCATTGCTATAGACAGTCATACATTCGTAGGCGAAAGTTATTTCAGGCTCTGCACCGGCAATGTGTGCCAACACAAAATTTTTTCACGGCGTGTATTATATTTGCTTGTTTCGCAGTTTCGTCACGGTCGCGTGGTTTCTTTATTTAGGTGTGCCTCCACGCGTTTCTAGCCGAGGAGATCTTGAGGCTGCCGCCACATTTTGCTGGATCTCGCAACATCATATCTCCGGTGTACGGGTGTAGTTTGACTGTCCGTCTCTCATAAGCGCACGCCAAACATCATCACGCTTAGATCCAACCGATTGTAATCATTGTCAGCTTGCCTACTGATGGATTCGAAATTGCCGCCTGGGGTGATTTCCGCTTCAGCAGAAACTGAGCCTGCGGACAAAAATCCAGATAGCTCTCAAAACGTGAACGACACAGCTCAAACCGCCAGCGCTGCTCAGGGGGACGCTGATCATGCTTCTGAACCTGTGCCAGCCCCATTGGGCCAAAACTCTGACGCTCCTGGGCCCCACTTTGAAACTGCTACGCAAGAGCCCGATGCAGCTGATGAGCCTGAACTTCCTGTAGTGCCTGCATCCGATGTCCAAATGGGTGAAAATGACGTGCCACTGGAACGTGTTGAAACCGAGAACGAAGCAAACTCCTCAATCTCGAACATCAATCAAGCGTCGTTGCGCTCATTTGCCACGCCACTGAAACTGCTTCCTCCACTTAAAGACATTGAGCACATTACGACTCCGAAAAGCTTCGGTGTGGCGAAAGATGACACACAATCGCGTGCCACGTTCAAAAGCTCGCCAGTGCAGACGCAGAGCACAATGCAATTGACAAATCTAGAAGAGGCGGAGGAAGATGCATATGATGCCACTGCAAACGATACTTTTGCGAATACCGGCGGCCCCCTCCAACGCTACAGCCCAAAACGAGATGGCTCCAGTTGTAAAGAGGCGGACAATGCGGCGGCTTTTCTCGATGTCGAGGTTTCAACGCTCTCACTGTGTGGGGATGACTTTGTGGCGAAGGTGGCTCAGCGTGCAAAAAAGTTTCTGGGTCTACAATCTGAACTCTCATTCTATAAGCTCAATCATGAGCAGATGTCTCAAGTGAAATTAAGAAAGTTTGAACAGTTGCAACAAAGGTTAGACAATTGTTCCGAAGCAAACAAAGCTCTTGTGTCTGAAAATGAAACAAACTCCTATGAATTATCCAACAAAAACAATATGATTGCGGATTTGCGGAGCCAAAATTCCCAGTTGCTCGAAAAGTTGCAGGGGTTTGAATCGGCAGCTCAGGTTTCAAGGAGTGGTGAGTCATCAAAAGCAAATGAGATTTTTCAACTAAATGAGGAAGTTAGCTCACTTGCGCGCATGAATGCAGAGAATGGGCAGAGAATCAGCGAGCTCACGCGTGATTTGAATGACTCCGCCAGCGAAACATTCTCCCTCAAACTCGAATTAAGCAAAGCTACAAATGAGCTTGTTTACATTAAAAGTCAGAAAGACTGGTATGAAGCGCAGTTGAAGAGTATTCAAGACAAGTATACCGATCTCATAAAAAAACACGAATCTGACTCCATCAAAGATTCAAACAAAATTTCTGCTTTGGCGGTACAGAACGAAACTTTGACGTCTTTGAAGGATAGCTTACAGGAACAACTAAGAGACGTTCAAGACAAACTTGAACAAGTCAGCTCCACAAAATTGGATATAGAGAATAAGCTTGAAACCCAGGGTTTACGGCTTTCAAAAGAGTCTGAGCTCAAAAGTCAAAGACTCGAGCTTCTCAACGTGCAGTTGGAAGAGAAAAAAGAGAGAATTTTGCAGCTTGAGTCATATGCGGACGATCTTAAAAGCTCTACTGCAGACTCCATTGAAACTTTGCAACGCGAGCTCAATGAGAAAGAAAATCAAATTGTCCGTCTCGAGGAGAGGCTGAGACGCGCTGAAGACGCACTTGACTCGGAGTTGCACAAGGGAACTATGCTTCCCAAGTTGGCGCCTTCGGCTGAGATGATATTGCAAGAAAATGGCCTGGGGATTTCTCTTTCGACTCTCTACACTGAGTTCAATCGTATCAAGAAGGAGTTGATCTTGGAAAAGTCGCAAAAAGAAAATATTGCGGCCCAATTGCAGCATTTCATCTCGGAGTTAGATTCCAAGAAACCCGCTATAGCCAATTACAGAAATCAGATTCTGCATTACGAAGAAAACCTTCGGGAAATTCTCGAGAAGATGGAGGCAGTTCGTGCTGGAAAAACAGAGAGCGAGAAGGAATGCTCCAGGTTGAGAAATCGTTTGGCATCGTACGAGGCAGAAATCAGATCCATTCGGCAATTATCCAAAGACTTGGGGAGGCAATTGTGCTTCTATCTCATACACTCCAAAATTCGAGAAGGAAATGAAGATCCTTTAAGCGTTCACGAAAAAAAGGTTATTGATCAAATACTTGCTAAGAGTGGCAATCAGGATCATGTTGGAGAGTCTGATACAGATCAAATAATTACAGAACGATTGCTAAGCTTTGCGAGTGTGATAGATTTACAAAAGAAGAACGAGGAATTGATTACGACTGTCAGGCTGCTTGGAAAGCAGCTTGAGGAAAGAGATACTGAACTGAGCAGCTTTGAAGCTGCAGCGGTGGAGGAGGCGAAAGAAGCCATTTTGACACTTCAAAGTGAGTTGGACAGTGTTTCACTCAAATACGATGCATTGGCAAAAGAAAGAGAGATGCTAAAGTCGCTACGCGGAGGATGGCTGTTTTCAGATGACAATCAGATTGATCTGAGGCATCTTCAAGAGGCGAAAGCAGATTTGCATGCTAAAGTGCAGGAAAGCGAAAGGTATTTCAAAAGTATTCAGTCTCAATCAGAATCGAAAATTCGAGAACTCAATGAAAACTTAATGGAGTTGAAATCCACTAACGAAGACTTGAAATCAAGGCTAAATGCGGCAGAGCACTCGGTGGAAATTTCAGAGAACAGACTTGAGAATAATCGAAGGCTTTTGGAGAACTCAAGAAAGGAAAATGAGCACTTTCATAGAGAGACTGTATTCTGGAAGGAGCAAGCCTCAAAATTGGAATCTTCACTCGTCAATAAGTCGAACGAATTGCTTGAAGCCGAAAGAAGCCTACAAGTTGCCACCGCGCAGAACATCAACTTTCAGACAGACAAAGTGGTGTGGGATAGTCTTCGGTCTTCTTTGACGGATGAGATCCAAAATTTAAAGCGAGACAAGGAGCAACTCCATTCCTTCGTGTTGAATTTGCAAACAATTCTCAAAGAGAGGGAACTGTCAAGTGCAGAGCTTTCTAAGAAATTAACACAGACCATGGAAAACTACCAGGCGTTGCAGGACAAGATGAACGAAAAGGAAGACAAAATTCATCTCTTGTCGAGCCAGTCGGATATGGCCTTGAAAGCCCAAAACGCTAAGTTGGAGCAGGTAAACGAGCTCAGTCAAAGATTGTTGGAGGCGAGGAGCAGAATCGCTGAAAAGCAGGTTGTAATAGACAATCTCAAGAAAGAAATTGCTACAGGTGGACCCAAGCTCTCGAATGCACGTATGAGCACTCTTGTCACGTCGCATGCCCCCGTTGATGATGGCTCGCCAATTTTGGCTTCGGAGTATAATGACCTTAAAGACGCCTTGAAGGTGGCCGAGTCTGAAGTGACCGAGTTTGGATTGATAGCTAAATCAGCGGAAGATGCACTCGCGAGAGCCACGCAGTCTTTTGATGAGTTCAGGGAAGAGACATCTTCGAAAATTAGCGCGGTGGAGGCCGAAAAATCGAAGCTCATCGAAGAAGTAGAATCCCAAAAAAAGCAAGTTGAACATCTCGAGGACGAATTACGTCAACAGAAATTACAGACATCCGTTCAATTACAGGACTTACAGGCTAAATTACAGGAAAGCGCCTTTAAATCGGATTCCTTTGATGATATGAAGCAAGATTTTGAGAAAATAATCCAGTCCATGAATCAAGATTTAGAAAGTCAAGCTAGTCTTTCAAGTGATTTGCAAAAACGCTACGAGTCAAAAGTCTCTGAGTCGGAACTGTTGAATTTGCAGCTTGCTCAACTAAAGCAACAGGTTATTGAGCAAATTGCTGAAATTGAGTCCTTGACCACAAGACTCAAATTGGCGGAAACCGAATCTATGAACAAAGAAGAGAAGTTGAGTGAGTTCCTTTCAGGTCAGCGAGAAGAGTTACAGAATACTCAGACCAAACTCAGAGATTTGCAGTATCAATATGATCTAGCATTGACCCAGATACAACTTCAAAAACCATTTTCCGAAAGCGAAGATCCAGACACAAGCGACAATGCCAGACAGGTGATAAGCTATTTACGCGCTGGAAAAGAGTCTGCGGAAGCTAAAGCTGCCAAAGCATGTGACCAAGTATCTCAGCTAAAAGTTGAGCTAGACAGTTTAAGGTCAGAATTGAAAGCTTCGAAGTCTCATATTTCTAGGCTTGAATCAGTGAAGTTAGAGCTCGACGATGCAAACAAAGATCACGCTCGTCTCTTGGAGCAATTAGAGCAGCTTAATATCTTGCGCGAGAGCAACAAAACCTTACGGACGGAAAGTGAAAGTCGTCTCGAGAAGATCAACGCATTGCAAGCAGAGATCGATTCGATGTCTAAGTCAACGCCCACAACCGACGATGATCCAGGTGCTCTCATTCGAACTCAGGAATTGAAGCTTTTGAAAGAGGAAAACGAACGTTTGAAACACCAGTCCAATGGTTTCACGGAATTAGAGAATTACAAGCAAAGGTTCGAGAGTTTGAAACTGGAATTTATTGCAAAGCTCTCTACTCACAGAAACAAAAATAAGGATTTGGAGAAGCGGGTTATCGAAGTGAAGCAGCAACTTGATGCCATTAGGATAGAGCTTTCAACGTTGAAGTCTAGTGACAACAGTTTGGCGATCAGGGAACAGTTGAAGCAGGTGGAGGCCGACAAAGCTGAAAGTGAAAAAAAACTCAGGGCAGAAATCAAATTGTTGAAAAGTGATTTCGACAAACTGAAAGCCGATGCAAGCTCCACCTTGAGAGCCAAATTAGCCGCAGCTAAGTCAGGCCTGGGGTTATCTGGAAGTGATACCGAGGCTCGGATAAAGGAAAAATTGGAAGCAGAATGGAAACAGAAATTCAAAAGTTATCAAGTGGACCTGGATAAAGCAGTGGAGCGGAGAGTTCAGGAGCGGCTCATGGAGAGGAATCACAGCACCTCAGACCAAGTGCAAGAACGTTTGAGAAAGGAATACGAGGAGAAAATCAATTCTCTCACGCATTCGTTTGAGGAGAGATTGGCCGAGCTGAAGGCAAATTCGGAGAACATGGCCACTAGATACGAGTTCAAACTCAAGGTGTTAAACAGGAAGCTCGAAAAACTAGAAAACTCTACGCCCCAGCCAGAGCAAAGCAACGATAGTCAGAGCCGTTTGCGCTCGGACAACAAACAGCAAGCTACAGAAAATCTAGGGCATCGTCCTGTGGGTGAAAATAAATTAGTTGCGTCTCGCGCGAGCAACGGGGAGGAACTGACGAAAGAAGTTCTGAATACGACGGTCAAAGAGAGCAGTGAGCAAAACTTGGGGAAAAAGAGGCCGCTTTCGCAAGGAAATCCTCCAACGATTTTTTTCAAAAGGTCTAAAGATTGAATTCGCACGACTTCTCAGGAGTAATTCTAATAGCTTTCTACTACCAAAAGTAAAGTTTTATCTATTTGGAAATTATCATTATCGGTCTTGTGACCTATCTAGTATTCATGCTAACTCACAATGCTAAGATGCCACTCATTGACTCTACTACCGTAATAGCCAATGTTGACTGAACTGTTCTCAACGTCAGGTACAATGACAGTAGCACCATCAATGCAAAATCGTCGATTCTGCAAATCCTTGTTTTGACCTAACAACAAAGTGATTGTCATTTCGGCGTTCACTTGGTCATAGAAAACCCTTTTATCAGCAACATGAATTCCGTTGTCGTACACCTCCTTCATGATGTTTAAGATATAGTCGTAATTCTCCTCCGTTTTGAAGCCTACCACATAGAGATCAGAATCATAAATATTGCCCTTTGGCAGAATCTTGAATGTCGGCTCAAACTTCTGTGAGGGCGTGATGACTAGGTATGCGAAGGGGCCCTTATGAACTGTCATTGCGCCATTTTTGTCGCTGACGATCAACTCACCATCGTATTCTTGGCGCCTGCTCAAATTCTGATGCGCTGCCACTTTAAACCTTCCAATTCCATGCTTTCTCATTGCTTCTGAATCGCTATCGGCAACCAAAGACGCGTGAAAGGCCCAAGATGCGACGACAACGAACAAGATAGGGTTTGATAGTTGGCAAGACTTTCCGGTGTTCTCAAGAACCACCGAGCCCTTTGGGAAACTCGCTGAGTACAAATGAAATGGAGACACGTTTTCGTTTGTATGTGTGAAAAGTCTTTGCACAGCCTTTGCTTCGTCGGTGACACCAAGTGAAAGGGCAAGCGAATTCCCGGTACCAGCCGGAATTACGAAGATCCTGATGCTCCCTTTTGTATTTGTTGAGAGCGAGTTTACAAACTCTCCAATCGATGTGTCGCCAGAAACAATGATCATCAAAATGGGCTTGCCTTGACTTTTCAACCCAGAGGAGAATTCGGCAATTGAAGTGGGCGTGGTAGTTGCAATGTACTCATGTTGGACTTTAAATAAATCGTCAAATAAGGGTTGAAGTATCCTACCATAAACCCCGCTATCTTTTGTTCTGAGCTCGGACCCAGATTTAGTTGAATCTAACACATATATCTCATATTGATGTAAAATCATGCTATCTCTATTGATGAAGGGGACTCCTTCTGAGTTGACCGTCTCTCCCCGAATTAATCGCGCTCGGAATGATTCATTTACCTTTACCAATTTCACGCTCGTCCTGGTCGAGGTTTCATATAAAATAAGACTCATCGCTGCCTCGAATTACCAAGAGCACTTTGTTCAATTGCCAATGATGATTATTGGTAGATTGGTATTCTTCGATGTCGTGCAGGATCTCTCAGTGTCATCTTATCTACACAACTGTGGCAGAACGCCGCGCACGGTAGAATATAGTCAAATCGATCACCCGTTCTACCGCCTCAGGGGACCATAATTTTGTCTGTGCCCCAGCCCATACTGACCCTGGTAATTGTTCGAATAAGGGTTAGGTTGATCCCCGTGTTGGCCGTTGTATCCATTATTATTATAGCCATTCGCGTTGTAGCCCAGGCTGCGGTAGCCATGACCTCCACCATAGGCACCATAATTGTTGCCAGAATTATTGTTGTAACCACCACCATTGTAGTTATTATTGTTGCCAGTGTTTCTCGTAGATCCCCCATTGTAGTGATGACCGCCTCCATACTGGTTCCCGCCTCCATACTGATTCCCACTGCCATAATGGGTGCCATTAGCGTATTGGTTGGTATTGTTGTAACCGTTATATCCCTGGCTGTAGCCTTGACTCTGCCCATAATTCTGATTTCTTCTTTGCGAGTTCTGGCTCTGCTGAAAGTTCTGACTTGCATTAGAGCTAGCGCCATTATCGCGCCTTTGCTTCGAAGCAGGTCCACCTTCTGTTATTGTTCTGTAGCCTCCGGGCCGCATAGAGAAGGTCTTATACTCTTCCTTTCCAGCGGGCCCAACATTTACATAGTCAGATGTGTTCTGGAACCGGGGGTTGTAACGCTGCCTGTTGGTTATAGAGTTTTTGTCCATGTCATCGAGCACCTTGTCGTGAGAAATATAACCATTCAACAACATCAGCTTTCCCAAGGTTGTCTTTGGGAATTCATACCAAGAAGGCAAAAACGCAGCGTTCTGTACATTCGGCAAATCGCCTTCTTTCAAGGGACATACTAGCTCACCCTCATCCGTGAAGTCGCCAATGGATTTGACCCTGCCAGCTAAACCACTAAGAGCTGATTTGAAACTAACTTCCTCGTCATCCTCAAAATAACTTTTGAACTTTTCATAGTTCTTGTTCGCACTCGAGATATACAATTGCGCAGGCTTGTTGGTGTTTCTTCCAACCTCCGCCTCCGTCAAGAGAGGGTATTTGGCTTGTACCGCGGTAAGAAGCCTGTCTTGATCGATGAAAGGTAACAAGGCGATTCCCTGCCAGCTCATTTTGGCGCCGTTCATATCTATCTGGAATTCCTCCGGGTAAAAGTCGATGATCTCACTCTCTGGCTCGCTCATCAAACTCCGGAATACCTTTGGAAGCGTGTGCCCCGATGCAGCAGGCAACACGGCCATGAGTTGTTCGTAGGGCCTGAAGGGCTCCCCCAATTCAAACAGAATCCCTCTTTCCCCGACAACTTCCTTTATGTCGATAAAGTCAGCCGCAAAGGGCGCATAATGGTAAGGATAGTACCACTGCCAAGATGGGCATCCTTGATAATAGTATAAAAGCACCCAGGAGATACCTTCCAAGTATGATCTGGCGACTTCCTTCCTTATCTGATTAATTTCCTCCTCGGTTTCGACGCCGAACTTATTCTTGTAGTATCTGGTTCTATAGCCAGCCTCCCATGTTCGAACATTGTCGCCCTCATTGTCTGACTCAGAATCCTCCTTAGGCTCAGTGGCACTATCCCCTTGATTCTCCTTCTCAGTGGTACCCATCTGAGGCTCAGTGCTCGTCGTGACCGGAGCACCGGCTGACGCCCCGTCTAGTAATTTTTTCAAAGCGGCGGCGGCATCTGCGTTTGCCATATTGGCTTTCGTGATGATGTCCCGGTTTTGCACGATATCCTTATTGGAAAGCTGAGCGAACCCGTCTACCATCTTCCCCGACGTATCCATCAACGGCATATTCACATCAGCCGTCAATGGTGCTTTTTCCTTACCCTTGGAGACAGTTGGCATGTAGTGCTTCTTCAAAGTTTGCTCCTCTTGATCGGCCAACTTTCGCTTCCTGGTGTTGTTCTGGTACCGAAGGTCATTTTCACGCCGCCTTCTGAAAATATCGTTTTCCTTCGTTGACAAAACAGCCAAAAGCTGTTCAACTCCTTCCAAGTTGAGTTTTCCATCGCAGGTTATATAGTCACGAAGCTTGGGTATCACCTGCTTCCAGCATCCAATCAAGATATCAATGCCATTGTCACGGACGCTGAGTGCAGGCATGTGGGGCAAAAAATCATTGCCGACAAAGAAACACATGAAGACCCAGTCATCGATAGCCCGCTCCAAGTCCCACGCGAAAGTCGTCTTTTGCCTCAACTCCACTTCCAAATATTCTCTGAGCACATTCACGTGAAGCCACAAGAACGGCTTGCGTGCGTCTTGCTCCTCCAACCTTTCTTTCTGCTCGGCCGTCATCAGCAATTGCGCGGACACACCCATGCGCGCATTTCCTTGAGCGAAAACGTCTTCTCTTAGGACCCTGAAATGAGGCTCGTGTGTGGCAAGGCCTAGGAAAATGAGGTCGGCGTCTAAACCGTAGATACAGTGCTTGGTGTTAGGGTCATATTCGGGATCCAGTCTCTGTGAACGGATGAAACTCATCAACTTATGCTCACCTTCACCGGGCACAGTAGCGTCACTGATAATTACCTGAAGATTCCTCCAGCCGGGGTCCGTTGCCAACTTGTACGCGACCCAGTACCGAAGCGCTGCGGCAAGCCCGTCCATGAATGGCGTGCCGGGCGTGATGGCATTGGTGTCCCATTTCCGCTTGCCCTTGATCGAATCATCGATAGACTGGCCACGAGCTTCGCATTCGACAATCTGTCGTTCTTTTTCCTCGTCGGCAATCTTGGCTTCTTGCGCTGCACGAAACCGCCGCGCCCTCTGCTGGTTCATCTTCGCTCGTGGCGCCACGCCATCAACTGCGATGACGAGCACTTTCCGTGGCCGTGCCATCATGAGCACTCTATCTGTATACTTGAAAACATCCATAAACATCTCGTCCTCCGTCTCTGGCGCTGGCTTGTGTTCTGGATGCGAACACGGGTGCACGATACCATTCATGTCCAAGTATAAATTATCCAACTCGCCATTGGGATTTGGGTCTGAATACTGCGGTACTTGCCCGTATTCTGTGTCCACATTGGGCTCCACCACGGGCGAGATGATTTTTGGGTACTTTTTCGAAAGCCATCTGAAAAGCGCTGGAACTCCCATGGCGGTCTAAATTTTGTATAAGCGGTATGGATGGGATGGGCCGTGAGTTTATGCTCACTGTTTTTCTCCTCTTTGCGTTTCGCAATGTATGTAGGCGAGAGCTCAGAGCAGCAGAAATCGGGCGATGAGTGAGAGGGCCCGGTGCGCGTTCATCAAAACTTTCAAACTTACTGATATTCTTGAAACATACGCCGAAGTATAATCTTATTTCAGGTCCTGATTATCAAAAGGACGGAGCCCTTCAAACAAATTGACAAAAAGCCCATGGTGACAATTCTGTTGTATCTTCACGTGGTCTCCCTTTAAAGTGCAAGCTGTCACCAGTATTTGTCCGTTGAGCGATGCCTCTAATCGCGGTGCGTATGGCATTATCCCACAGACTGAGAGACAATAAAAGGTCTACCGATATGTTTATGTCTTTTCTGCTTGACACATCAACTAATGAATTGAAGCGCAAGACTTGTTTACTTGATCCCCGCGACCTGAATCGGGTTTTTCATTTGTGCCTACACAAAACCCTGGACAGAAGTTTGCAGCTCCGTGCTTAGATGTACATTGTAATACTGACTATCCCAAAAATGGACTTTACAATAAGTTGTTTCAAATAACGAATCCATGAGTAAGCTAGCTCGGTCATCCTTAGAATTGGTGCTGCTGGCTCCTCTCAACCTGAATACGCAAGTTTCGTTTACTCGAAGCAAGCTCTTGGAAAATCATGATGTCGTTTTTACCAAGGATAGACATCAGGTCGGAAAACAAATTATCTCCTGGCATAGCATTAGCCAAAAAACGACAACTGCAGGACTCGAACCTGCGCGGGCAAAGCCCAAAAGATTTCTAATCTTTCTCCTTAACCGCTCGGACAAGTTGCCAAGATGACCGATTTCGGTCCCTGTTACATAAAGGACCGCCATGCGTGTCCGTACCGGCCCAGGGCTACATCCGTACCTCCACGCGCCCCGTCGCGTGGGCTTCTCGAACTTTCCGAGATTCGGCATTCGCCACACGTGCAGGAACGCGCGCCACATATAAGTACGCCCTGGTCCGCGCACTCTTACATAGAAAAGGGCTAACCTTTACATACGCTTAACTCCGACAGATTAGGCGCCTACTGCTGAACTGTCGTTAAACATGTTGCTGTCCACTTCGTAAAGCCTCCGAGCTACCTTTCTACCTCTGCCCGGGCCTTTCTCCCACAGTCCCTTGCTATATGCTGTTAATTTTCTTACGCATCTTACAATTATTTTGGCCTCTTTTTGTTTAGTGTAGCAGGAAATACTCACACACGTCTCAAACTGGTAAAGTCACAATTCC
>JAKTYQ010000054.1:0-12319 GCA_030674525.1 Metschnikowia chrysoperlae
GTTCTCTTCACTTTTTGCTGTTATCGGTATCACAATGATACCAAAGCCTCAAGTGAGGTCGAGGAGTGGCTGCTTCACTTGTCGAAGGCGCAAAAAGAAGTGTGACGAATCAGCATATCCCGATTGCAGAAATTGTACCTCCAACAAGCTACAGTGTAGCTGGCCGAACCATGTTGTGAGCGCTCAGGAGCAAGCCTCAGCAACTGTCAGCAAAGAGTCATTTCGAGATGAGCGAAAGTGTGGGGCCGAAGCCAAATATGCCCTCATATCAGGGCCTCACGCGAACGGTATTACCAAGCCGGAGAAGAAACGAAAAACTCTGATCTTACAAAGAATATCAATGCAGCAGGATTGCGTTGACGAATACCTTGAGGACATTTTCAGAAGTTCGGACCCTGTCCAGCCAGTGGGGCCAGTGGGAGCAGCTCTTGAACTCGACAGCACAGCGTCGTTGACCCTGATAAGAGACCGGATCGCACGCCAGATGGACATTTCTGGCGAAGAATTGAACAAACTTCAGAGCAAAAGGCATGATATGACATGATAGTGACATGAAGTTAGAGAAATGTGTCAAATTTGCATTTATCTTGTAGGTAACCCGAGCTAAAAAGATGCTGGCATTGAACTGAGTTTTCCGCACAGCCTTGAAGTCCGTCACCAATCAACCTAATCTAGAATACGCTATTCACTTAATTCTGGTATACTGCTGGCTACATGCAAGATAGTCATCCAGACAAGTGAAGATTCGCAAAACACATGTACCGTCTCGGTACCATGTCAAAGTGCGGAATCGAACTACGAGAAGGCATCGACGTAGTTTGATGCTCACTCACAAAAGGCCAGATATTAGTAGTTGCTATAATACATCCTTCCTTGCGATATTGCATTGTGAGAGACGCGTAAGTTTTCGTCATCCCATGAAGAAAAGGCACTCAACCCCAAGAGTGCATGGACATACCGAGATCGGATGGAATCTCGAAGCGCGGCCTCGTATGAAGTGACTCAGTTGCGTCCTGCGAGTGTCAAATTTATCGCATGCATCACCAACATCAGCTTGAGGTACATTTATTACAGATAATCACCGGAAAACTCCTCGGAATTTGTTGATTGTTCATTGATTTAACATCCACAACATCCCAAACCCGGCTCAAACATTTTGGAATAACAACCGAACAGACATCAGAAAGCTTGTAAACAGACTCGTGACATCAGGTGAATTTACCGTTGTTGATCTCACATAGCCGACAAAAGTTAGCAAGATTCCACACATAACGAAATGACATCCTTACAAAACAACCTGCAAGAGGGTTACTACCATGATCAAACGCTGCAGGCATTTTACAACGCGCAGCAGACTCACCAGTTAATACACAGCCAAATGGAGCTGGGCGCGAGACCCCCGTACTACTCAAACGGAGAGACTACAGGGTATGATTCCTCTCAGGAGCCCAGCACACGGAATGGCTTCTATGCTCATGATACTCTACCAGATGATACTAGCTCTGCAACCCACCAGTCGCAGGCGCCGCCCATGCATGAACATTCGCCTCCCAACGTCAATTCAAATCCAGTACATGTAACTGCGGTACAGCATATTCCACAACCTTCAGCGGCCGAAGAACCCGCGGAACAACCATTTTACGTGAATGCAAAGCAGTACCACCGTATATTGAAAAGGAGAATAGCTCGTGCAAAGCTAGAGGAGACATTGAAAATCGCTCGCACTCGTAAACCTTATTTGCACGAATCAAGGCATAAACACGCAATGAGGCGTCCCAGGGGTCAAGGTGGCAGGTTTCTCACAGCTGCAGAGCTTGCTGAGCAGGAGAGATTGAAAAAGTTAGGCGAATTAGAGAACGATGCAAAGGACGGCGGTGATGGAGTGAAAGGTCAATCTGATCCCGTTGAATCTCCATCGCTACCGCAATCTAACATCAACCCCAATGATGGCAGACAGTCTCCGATAGCAAATGCAAGTCATCGAGATGACCCTCTATTCCAAACTCTTATCGACTCACTGAACTAAATTTTGTGGGCACGTACGTGAATCGCGTTACAAGAAAAGTTTTTTATGTCAATCACCCTCGTTTCGTTTCCTATTTCTCAAACTCTGACTCAATTCAACATGTTTTTCTTCGTGGTGGGATACCAAGGACTAAATAATGTTCATGCCCAGGATTTACCAACTGTTTACTGCATCCATGATGATTCTATTTCTATTTCACTGGATGAAATAGGCCAACTTAGTATCTAGCTATGATAGACTTTGCATTCTCGCTCACCAGATCCATGACAGCAAGATGCGCAAGCTGCTTAATTCTGGACATGGCACCAGTCTGTATGGAGCTCAAGTCTTCGTTCTTCAAGTCTGGTATGGGGTCGAAGGGTCTCGCTTGGATCGAGACGAGTCTCGAGAAAGACGATCCGTATGCAGCACTCTCTAAGTCCAAGTCATTTAGAGCGACACTTGTGGCAGCACCATCGCCGTTGATAGTGTTGGTGACGGTGCTCGCTGTGTTTGCGACACCCTCCAAAAGAGATATGTTTTTGCACAATTGTTCGATGGTTGGTATCAAAAGAACCCTGTAGTTACCCAGAGTAAATTCCAAAGAGGACGCGAGCTGCGACAAACCCAAAGCGCCGATTTTTTTGTCTTGCAAAGCAGTGAACGATTCAGAGGTTGGCAAGATGAAGTTTGCGAAAATTTGTTGGAAAACACCTTGTTGAGCTGAATCAAGGAGGTGAATAACAAAGTCTGCATTTATATGACCTCCAGTTCTCGAGAACAAAGTATCATTCATGGGCACACAAGATAAAGACAACAAAAGAAGAACAAACCTTTTGATGAATTTCTCTGTACGCGAGTTTTTTAATCTGGTCAAAAGCAAGATGGCAATCTGGTTGAGGTAATTTGACAAGAACTCTAGAGGAATATTGAGCAAGATTGCCTCCAACAATTCGAAACCATAAGTGTCATTTGATCTAGAAGCGATTAATTTCTGAAAGACCCCCAATAGCGGAGTGAGTTCCTGCCCGTTTGTGGCAAATGCACTTGAGTCATGCCTCATTATAGCAATAATGAGCCTAGTGACGCCCGGAATATTTCCCCTGTATTCCCAGATGGCTGGTGACAAGATTGGCTTGACTAGAGCAATATAATTCGAAGGTAGAGCCACTGAGCTCGGGAGCTCTTCAAGAAGAAACGCCAAAATCTGAAATGTATAAGGAGCAAATTCCTGAACATCATCGCCCAAGACTCGAAGCAATGGCGGCATTATCATAGACATGTATGTTGGGATTATTTCCGCTTTCTCTTGAGAGCTAAATTTGATCAAAAGCCCCAAACATTCAAAAACATAGTGCGTAAACCGGGGGTTTGCGGGGTTTTTTGCGATGATTAACAAGATTTCGAGGAGCTGGCCAATGATGGTGGCCTTGAATTCTTCTGGAATGACGTCTTCTGCTGTGTTTAGAACGCGCATTACGCTTTTTATCAAAAACTCATTCTCAGACAATTTTTCGGGCACGTCACTAGACAAGATTCTGTGGAAAAGGTTTTGTAATAAGCTATGCGTATAAGGTTGAACGTCAATCTTATTAAACACAGGCAGATGAGCAGAATCGGTGAAACTGGTCATCGAGAAGAGCTTCTCGATAGTAATTGCGGCATATGTGTACACCACAGTATTTTCGTACTTGAGATGAGCCTCTAAAAGAGGAACAGTTGTAAGAAGCTGTTCTTTCGTCAACTGATTTCTGAAAGTCAAGATGTACTTGATAGCATCGGTCTTCAAGATCGGCGAGGCGTCATCAACCAAGTAGGATGCAATATTTGATGTAAAGAAGTCAACAACATCAACAAGCATATTGGTTGACGTGACACCGATGTTAGTCACAGAACCTTTGGCTGCCAATGAAGTAAACAAATAGATCGCTATATCTCTATTCCTCCAGTCATTGTGGGACAAAAACTGATTGACGTAGGACATGACTGTGTTAGTTAAGAGGGCCGTGTTGACTTCTTTCAATTCCCTCAAGAAGTCAGTCGAAGACTTCCGTCTCGAATCGAAATCAGAGCCTTCCAAATCAGACCTCACAAAGGATATTGGTTCATCTTCGAATGTTTCTTCATCAACATCTCTGAAAACGATGTTGGGCAAAATGATCTTTTCGATGATTTCTTTGATAGCTTCTTCACTGTCAAAGAATGACCGGTATTTCGATACCTGCGTGATAGATGTCAAAAAGGACAATGCCTTCACTGTCAACAAGTCGTACTTTGGCTGCTTCGTAACACCTGTATTAACTAGTTGCCACACTGAGGTGATGAAGGACTCGGTCATGGAATCAAACTCTTCGGCATACCGGGTGACATAAAGAGATATCAATTCCATAATGGCAGACTTTGTTTTGATGAGCACATCGATGTCCTCGTCATCATTGGGATCACCGATGAGGGAGCTGTTGAAGGAGAGATACTTATGCATAATGCTCATCCCGGTATTCAAATTATCCTCGAAGAATTCAGGGATATCCTGGCAGTTCAAATCATAGTAGATTTGTATCTCGAGCAACAAGCATTCGAGATATATGGTGAGCAAGGCAGCATTATTCTGCGCCAAAGCTTCGTTGATTAGCTGGTCGGTTCGCGTGAGCAATGACATGAAAGGAGAGGCAAATGCTTCCAACACCATTTTGATCTCCGAAAATAACTCGTCCGAGCGAAAAAGCGGTCTCCATTTTTTGAAGATAGAATGCGCCACAAGAAGGATGCCACGATTCAACACAAAATCATCCCCCGACATCTTGGCAACTAGCTCATGAATCAAGTCTTCCCACTTATGTGGAAAATCCAGCTCAGCGATGATCGAGATTGCTTCGCCCAATTGAGCTTGAATATTGCTCGGCAATTTGACCATTATATTCAAAATCTCAGCTTTTATGTAATGAACATCTTCGCCGGGCAAGAGATACTCGCCATCCTCGTTGGCCCACTTTCTTCTCACTAGATTCTTGAGAAACAACGAACCCGCTAGTCTAACAGATGCGTCTAGGTTTGACGATGCAACGACGTTCAACAAATTGATCGCAAAATGAGGCTGGTCTTCGATGGCTCTTAAGCGAGCCTCTGCCAGTTTGGCATTTCGAGGATCAAGCGACTCATTCAAGTAAACGGGAATTGACTCCAAGCTGTTCTCTGACATTCTCAAATGGAGGAAGTTTGAGGATTGAACTTTTCTGGATCATTTTTTCGCTGCGTTTCCATGAGTCCGATCTTGCTCACTTAACCTTACTATACAGGGTAAGGGTACCCGGCGAGAAATTGGTTAACAAAATAACACGCGGCCCGAGATTGAGCTCAATAAGACAGAAAGAGCGCTATTTCTGTTCTTGGTCGCTGGAAGATGACAGTGATCGAACCCACGCTCTTACTGTATGGGACTTGAACATTATTTTCTGATATTCATCTTGGGCAATAACTCTGAAATGTATTCGACCATTTCCCGCTTACTTTTTCTTAAAGGAAAGCTAATATAGTACTTTATTTTGTAAGCCGAATCATGATCAGTTTTCGAAAAGCTCTATAAACATCTTCTACCAGCTGTTGATATGAGTGAAACATCTCATATTTTCGAGAGCTTTTATCTATTTCCAAGGACGTTTACTTGGATGAAGGCAACTGCTGGGCGTTTTCCTTCTGTTGCTTTTGCTTGGCAACGGCGTAGACCAAGCCAGAAACAAATCCCACAAAAATGGACGACACAGACCAGAAGTTGACTGCGGCATCGAAGAAGACCAAGCCAGACAACGCGATGGGTAATTTGTTCAAAGCGCCCACCATGGAGTAGGTAGTAGATGAAGTGACTCTCACACACCAAGCCGAACAGTAGGAGATACCAACAGATGAGGCACCGGAGAAGATCATGGCGAGGATAGTAGCAGTTCTGTTCTCAGCTGGGAAGTTCAAAGCGAGGTTGTCAGCAGACCAATCCTCGAACAAAAATGTGGCCACTAACAACACAGGAATAGACAACAAATTGTTGTAGTACATGGTGTCAAAATCCTTGAAATTCGTCAACTTGATTCTGATTCTCATGAATAACACGAATGCAGCCGAGGCAAAACAGTTGGTGAACATCCAGAAGTACCCCAAGTATAACGTGAACATGTCCTCTGCAGACTTGGTCGCAGCACTGTCTCCATAAGTGGCGAGCACAGAAGAGAACACCATCAAGAGGAAAGATCCTAAGGCCATGGTGGTGACCTTGCCGCCAAACCACAAGACCTCACCGTATGCAATCAAAATAATGGTCAAATTTTTGAAAATTGTGTACACGGGAATGGACAAGTATGCTAATGCCTTTGAAGAGGTGTAGATCATGGCGACCAACAAAAGCGCAATTGGCATCCACTTTCTGGCCTCATCTTTGTTGAATTGTCTGTAAGTGATGACATTGAGTCCTTTCAACGTGGCGATGGTCAAGATACACACACCCGACTGCACCGCCAAAAGAAAGAAATTCAAGTTGAAAGAGTAGCCTGAAAGAACGTACTTGTTGGTGACGGTCATCAAAATCGAGGCAGCACAGTAGCACGCGATGGACAAGGGGCCAGAGTTAGCGATAGAGGAGGCCGCTGGAGCGCCAACTGGGGCGTAGCTGTTTTTATCCATTTTCTTCTTGAGTAAATATAAACCTTGTCCTAATAAATAAAACAGAAGTATTCCCATGCACTAATAAGACCGAAATAGCAAAGAATATCGAATTCTCTGAATAATTGGAGTGCAACCGGCGGAAAAAAACTTAGGCTAGACTAACGATGTTGCCCGCCTCGAAGAAAAAAAATATGAGGCACCGAGCGCGGTTTGACGTGTCTGGCGTGTCGAAACCAGCCCAAAAAATAGCTGTCCAGAGGGAAAACACGCTCGCCGCGCACGAGTGTGATCCCTTATCAGGGGTCAGCTATTCCCGATCTGAGCAGGTGCGAATAGTATGGATATGAACTCAGATTCATCTACTATAAATTCAAGCAAGCCAGCATGTGCGTATCTTTACTGGTCGAGTATTTGACACGTTACATTATATACTTTGGTTTAGCTGTGATTCCGTGCTGGTTTGTTCTTTTTTTTTGCCTCGCGTCATTATCTGATTATACACACTCTTGTTTTGTAAGCCTCCACCTCGTGCTTTTAAACTCTCTTATGAAACACGCTATCGGATATGTTCAGAATTGTGAGTGCACTCAAATTGCACATCACAGCTTATTTAGTACTCAATCCTTAGACTCTTTTTACTCTCAGACTTTCTTGATAATAATTGGGCAGATGAGACCCATGGCTCGTAATTTTGATGTGCAACGCCTGGAATTAAGCTTTCCGTGAGCCCTATCCTAGAATAATTGGGCTCCCGCCACTAAATATCTGCTGGTAAAGCGAAGAGCTAAAGCTATGATAAGGGTTGGGAAGCGCTTCGTTGGTCCTTTTTATGATTTTTCAGCATTGAAACGTTTTCAAAGGCAGAGATCATCTATCCGCAACCTCAACTGCCTACCACATTCATCCAATTCCACATTACGCACAAGGCTGCGCTGAGCAAGGTTACGGGATATTGCGCGAAAAAGTGAGCGCAAAATTCTTCGAGAAGTTCAACATCATAAGGACCTGCCGTGAGGTTTATTGTGCTCGGAAAGATGTTTCAAGCAAGGCCTTTATTACGTTTGTTGCGCCTTCTTAGTAATATCGATCCTCTCACGGCATTACGCGCTCTCTGGTCGCAATTCCGCCACGGGTTGCAACGCGCGTACACCCCTCATAACCCTAATTATTGCTCCACTTGGTTTCCAACATAAATGCTGAGCCATCATTTTTGCTTGCTCGAATAGTCCATCGACAAAACGAATTTTTGTATCTTCATAGCACTGAAAACTACCGGCGGCTATGGCCGAGATTTGATTCTTAAAACCAAGAGTTGTTTGTATCTCGTTCCCCTCGTAATTTGAAAGATTGATCACGACATTACCGTTTTCGGCCACGCAGGGAGACGCACCAGTTATGATTGCTACGGCTCCTTTAAATTGTCACCCCAAGTTTCACCCGTATATAAGACGCAGCTTAGAAAGAATCTACCCAAAATTTTTCATTCTAGTCAAAGTTATATAAAATCAAAAATGGCAGACGAGCTTCTTACACACAAAATTTCCACTGTGGTTTCCTGGGTTCTCTCCACTTATGCGACCATCAGGTACTTCAGTGGCAGACAACCTTTTAGCAACGACACCCCTTATCATGTTGGTGACACGCCTTTCACACTCAACATCGTGGTCACAATGGCTTATTGGGGGTTTTTGATATTTATGCAGATTTTGTTTGTCACACAGATCTTCATCCCAGTTGTTGACAATGCATCCGGTGTAACTAACAGATTGGAGTACACAAAAAAGGTGGGATGGCATTTCACTGCATTCAACTTAATTGTCTTCTTTTGGACCCTGCTCTTTGTGCGTCACCACTACTTTTGGTCGGAGGTAATGTTGATTCTTAACTTGCTGAACATCTTTGCCTTATACACAACACACAAGACTTACGCCGTTAAGCCATTGAGCAATTATTTCTTGATTCACATGACTAATGCCGCGCTTCCCATGTCGTGGTTGCTTTTTGCTGTGATGTGGAATGGTGCTGTTTTGTTTCACGTTCATAAATTCTTGGGTAGAGTTATCGCCAACTTCACGGTCTGGTTGTTGCTCATCATTCCTGGTTTCTTCACGCTTGTGTTCAATGACTGGGGTCTTGGTCTCACTTCCAGTATTTTGGCTTTCGGCTTAGGATTGGGTCAACTATTCACCAAGGCGTTTGCTTTGCAGTGGATTTTTGGCTTTATTATCTCAGGCCTTTTGTTCATCCTCACTGTTTTGGTGGCCTCTGGTAGAGTCGTCAGGAAGTCGTCAGATTCCGAGGCAGCCCCATTATTGGAGTGATTGGGGCTCATTAATTAACGGGAAAAGCTGGTTTACTCTCATTCGTCGGTACCAACCCTCTGAATTTGTAGAGCCCTCTGGCTTGTATAGCAGTCAATAGCCTTATGTTACAATGAAGATTCATTTTGTCGATCAGCCTGATTGAAGGTTAAACATTGTTACAAATTTATTTGCGAGATCCTAACGCCAACTTAGCAAGCTCCAATACACCATCCTTTGTCTTGCAGCCGCCGATGAAACCTGCGGCGTGAACAAACACACATCCCTCAACACCAGTCACTCTAGATAATTCCTCATCTCTGACACCTCTCCAAGGCTCTGGAAGACCAAACCTGAATTCAAAGCTCGAGGATGTAACTGAAACAGTGGATATTCTCCATGAGGCGCCAGAATCTTGAAACAAGACGAACTTGATCTCTCCTTGCGCGTTGTTTTCTTTCTCGATGGCATAAAGATGCTCTTTCCATGGGCAGAAGTTGTCCAACATGAGCACTTCACCCGAAGGATGCACATTGTGCCTTGTCTCGAAGGCGGTCTCAACAATGTCTCTAGCAGGCAACCAAGATTCGCCGTACCCCTTGAGCAAGTTCAAAAAGGCCATGCCCATCAATTCGCTAGCCTTGAGAAAGGCCTCATCAAAGTCTTTGTCCACGGGATTAGTATTCCAGCGAGGGTTCAATTGAGATACCAATGAGGGGAGAGTCAAGTTTCTGTCATTGAACTTCTTCTCGACGTCTGAGGGGTAGTTGTTGATTCCATTGTCGTTAGCGTCAATAGCTTCGATGAACTCTTTATAGACTTTCTCGTAGAGCATGTCCACATCACTATGTTTTTGAAGCTTGAGCACCTCCTGGATAATATCCTTTCCAAAGTGCTTATAGATCAAGCCGGCCGAAGAGAGCTTGGTTTGATACTGTGAGGAGAAACTCTCGTTGAATTCTCTTTGGTGATGATCAAACCACTTGTGTCCGCCATCATACTTCCCGCCCACGTCAACGACGATGTCGCTCGCGTCCCAGTCAGTGGGGTTTCTTGATCTCACTAATTGCGCGTGAGAGAATTTAGGCAAAAGGCGCAAAAGAAAGATAGCCAAACTCTCATCCGCATGAAAGGATCCAGAATGCGTGCAAATTCTCATCGTTGTTGCTTCAATCTTTTGACGTTTCGTGTCAGACATGGTAACGGCCGATGCTCTTCGCTTTGAAATTTTATTTGTAAAGAGCGCGATGCGACTGGCTAGACTGGGGAGCTGCGAGGAACAGAATACGTTGATGAGTGACAATTTGGCTAGCCCGCTGCTATCTTACAAGACTGTGGGATGAGAATTTTGTAATCTGCATTCAATTGCAGCATATGTTTTTGATCGTCAAAAGGCCCTGGCACTTTTTCTAGTGGTGATGATATAAAATGTAAGTTGTCTAGAAATGATTCTCAGAAGCGTATTTCGTTAAAATATGCAACGAACTTCAATATTTGCATACGCAATCCACAACGCCACTTGGAATTTTACAGTTACATGAATAGAAAAATAAAGCAGTTTCACGGGCAATTCTGGCTTCTTACCATCGAAAAGGTGTATTAAACAAAAAAAAACAGAAAGTATGCCACCTCTATGCAAATCTAATCAAACTAAATTCATTATCGTCGGCGTCAGCTGCAAAAGTAATGACAGTATTGGTGCTATATATTTACACTTGGTTCTGCTCCCCAGTCATGGTGATTGGGACACCGTCGAACATGGATAATGTAAGGTGTAACATCTTCTTCGGAGGGTACGGCCCACTATATGCTGAGGTCAAATTCGGAAACAACTGAAGCAATCTGACTATAGTGTAGGAAGCCTCCGTGAGAGCGAATTGTTGACCCAAACATATCCTTGGACCGCCATTGAAGGGAACGTATGCCCAACCAAGTTTCGGCTGCGAGGCCCATCTCTCGGGTTTAAATTCCTCTGCATCTTCGCCATACACCTCCTTCAAGCGATGAGTGTAAAACACTGTGTAGGCAACAGTAGTTCCCTTTGGGACAAACAAAGGTGACATTTCGTCTTCTCCACCGCCTACAGGCAAAGTGGTATCCTTGGTGGCGTCTCTAAAGTTCACAGGTACAGAAGGGTAGAGCCTTAGTGCCTCGTTAAGAATCCATTTCAAGTATTCGCATTTCTTCAAACTCTCGAATGTGATTTTGTCGATGTCTTCAGCGGTGCCTTTACCAAAACGTGCATAAACTTCCTCCTTCAACCTTCCCCACACCTGGGGGTGCCTTGAAAGCTCAAACATGGTAAAAGACAACAATCCAGCTGTTGTATCCCTACCAGCAACCATAATGTTCAACAACTGGTCCTGTAATACCTTGGGATTCTTCGTCGTTTTGGCTAACTCGTACAAAAATGTATAGCCCGACTGAGACTTTTTATCCAAAGTCTCTGGGTCCATGTCAAGCGCCTTGTCAACATAATATTTGGCAAAATTATGGACAGTCTTGCAAGACCTTCGGAAAGACAAGGAGTCCACTAACCGGTAGAAGCTTTGGCTGTAAGCACGCGAGGCCAAAACCTTTTGAGTGTGATTGAAAGCCTCATTAAAACCTTCGCGGCCTTGAAACCCATCAGCCGGCGGTAATTCAGAGATAGTTCCATCTCTCAAACAATATACAGACTCACCAAAAAGAACTTCTGTGGCTGTATCCACAGTAAACTTGAAAAACAAGTCCTGAATATCAAAGACATCTCCATGACTTTTTCTAATGTGACTGGCTAGGGTTTGCAAATGAGGCTCTAAAATTTTGACATGTGAGATCTCTTCTCGAGAAAACTGAGGCCGCAACATTGCTCGGGAGTTCTTCCATCCATCACCATCTAAAGTAAAGATGCCATCTCCGAGTAATGGCAAGAAGTGCGCGTGTCTCGATCCTAGAGCAAAGTCATTGAACTGCGTGGCTAGAACAGCTTTTATGATCTCAGGGTCTTTAGTGAATAAGATCTTTACACCCGCTAGATAGATCTCAAACGTGTTGCGTCCAGTTGGGGTCGTTTTCGCCCCGAGGTACTCTAGTGCAGTCCCCTTTCTCATGCAGTCAAGTAGCTCAACGAGAGACGAGATTCCAAGAAATCCAATGTCCATAGGATAGGCCCTCTTGCAGCCAAAGGCCTTGCTAAACTTAAACTCAATATAATAACGATGCAAATAATAGAATGCTCCAAGCACAATTAAAAGAGTGTACCACTTAAGCACATATGGACCTAAAGTGTCCATCAAAAATTGGATAGTCGCCATTTTTCTGAATCTTGTGACCTGCTCTTAAAATCTGACTTCGACGTGAAAGCAAAATAATTGAACATTTG
>JAKTYQ010000055.1:0-12248 GCA_030674525.1 Metschnikowia chrysoperlae
CTGACTTCCTGAACCGCTCGATATATCAGGGGCTCCGTAACTCTGTGCGAGAGGATGGGTGTATCCATCAACAGCTCTTTGGGGGCTTTTGGCCCTTTCCACTCCTTTTGCTTCATCCGCGTTCACAAGCTCGAACAGTTCGACACCCGATGATAATCTTTCCCCCTCGCTCGAATCTTCATGGCGACTCTCAGACTTCTTATGGTTTCTTGCGGGACTATGTGAAAATGCTGCAGCATCTTCTAAAGTATCCCGATCACTAACCTCGTCGATGTTGTCGTCTCGGACTGACATGGATGGATTATTCTGGACGCTCGAAGTCAAAGAATCTGTGCGCTGGACACCCACCAAAACACCCGGCATCCCAACCATCCCGCCAACAACACCAGCATTAGATGATTGAAATCTATATTCCGAATTCGAAGGGGAAGTGATGGGCGTCTCACCCGCTTCACCACCATCAGTCTGTCTAGACGAGTCTGCAGCAGCAGATGACATAGAGGCTCTCTTTGAAAATTCTTGTTGGATATTCGCGGAGTTGAAGTCAGTGATGGAGATACTTGAATTTTCATAACTCAAAGGAACTGGGGGAAATCTTTGTTTCAGACCTTCAGGCTCCTCCGCATCAAATGCGGTGGCTTTGTGGTCCACGTCGTTTACATCGTCCACACCTGTCAAATCTGCCTCAGGATGGCGCTTTACCTCATCAACCATGCCTGCCACGCTGAAAGAAGGTTCAGCCTCATTTTTCGAATTCAAGTTGACAGATTTCGATAACACTTCCTCATCTTCATCTTTTGGATTATCAAGACCAGTCAAGTCAGTCGCAGGATGATGTTTGGCCTCATCAACGAGCCCCGTGACGCTGAACTTAGTCGTACCGGTTTGCGGGTTGATTTCTTCTATTTCAAAAGTTGAGCTTTCAACTACCCCGTCAGGTCGAGGCGAAACAACATCCTTCTCACCACATTGCAGATCAACATTTTCTACGTCGTCCACTCCCTTTCTCACAACCGTGTTGTTTTCTGGCTTATGTTGCGTAATGTATTCGCTGACTTCCTTCGCATGTGTTGCTTCACGGAGGCCCGTGCCGGGAGCGACACCTGCTAACATCATATGCTTCAGCTTGGTTTTCTTCAAGGCATTAATGGAAGCTTGATACAGATTTTCAAGCTCAGATACTTGGTTCTCAGAATCACGCGCCTGACTCTCAAACTTTTCGATCTCTTTTTGGTAGTTCTCGCGTAAGCTCTCTACTTCAGAAATCTTTTGTTTCAAATCGTCCATCTTCACAAGCACAACCAGAGCTTGTGATTTCCTGACACTTGCCTCATTCAATAATCTGACGTTTTCTGCAGCTTTGCTTTGATGCTCCTTTTCGACCGCAGCAATCTCAGCATTCAAGTTGCCTAGTTTTTCTCTGAGAGATAAGTTGACTTTCTGAATCTCCTCAACGGCCAATTGCTTCTCATTGAACTCGTTAGAAATGCTGTTTAACTTTGCCTCGGCAATAGACGCTTCCGACCTCAATGCTTCAAGTTCTTCTTTGGCATTTTGTAGATCCAGTTCCACCTTCTCCACTTGCTTGACTTCACTCGCGTATGAGGTTCTCAACAATTTTAATTTTGAGTTGATTTCTTCTTTTACGCTCAAAATACGAGCCAATTCTTTTTCGGCCCGGATCTTCTTGTCGTGGAGATTTGAAGTCTGGGTGGAAAGAGACTTGATCTGATTGGAGAAGTTAGCAATATCCGAAGTTGCCTCTGATAACCTACCAGAAACTTCGGAGTCGGCCAATAAGTCAGTATTCTCTTGATTCCCTTCAGCGCGAGTAAAATTTGCGACTCTTTGCGCTTTGGCAAGCTCATTGCCCGAGGCTGTGTTGGGTGCTGGGGAGGCCGTCTTAATGGGTCTAGCTTGAGGCGGCGCGGGTACCGACCGCAATGCCTCGTAATCCACCGGCTTGTTTTTCGCTTCTGAGTTTTCAGAGCTGCTCCTTTTAGGAGACATTTGAGGTTCCAGTGGGGGATGAGGAACAGTAGAAGCAGATGTTGAGGGACGACTGCCTTTAGTATGTGCATGACTTGTCAGGCTAGAAGTGATAGTTTCGCCAATCAAGTCTGTGCCCTCTTTTTCTTGCGTGGTGTTGTTGGCAAGTAAGGACTGCCCAAAAGTGGAGGACGGCTTGAAAGAGGACGTCAAGTGCTGTCTTATCTTGGGTGGCTCAAGGACGTGAGACAAGTCACTGCTACTGGAACGTTGCACAAGCTCACTTCTTTTGGGTGAGATGGAGGCATGTGAACTAGTAGCAGGGTTTGGGCTCGCGGACCCAAAAATGTCAGCTAATTCATCCAAAGAAGACTTCTGCTTCACAGGAGGCACCTGTTTTGCCAGCGAAGGTTGAACAGGTGGAGTTTGACGCCCAGAGCGACCATGCAAGGTTGGACTGGTCACTTGTAAGCCTTGCAGAAGTGAAGAGATCAACTCCTCGGGAACAACATCTGGCAAGCTGAGGCCCGCGCGTCTCCTGTTGATCAAGAATAAGGCGATGCCAAATTCTAATTTACTGAAAATCCCAGTATTCTGGATATCAGCCAAATCCCATATGGTAGCGAGGTCTTGCTGGTCTAAGCGAGAAGTCATCAAAAAGGAGGCTACCTGATCTGCCGCTAGAGAGCCAGATCGAGACTTATCCAAATTGTCGAAAATAGATTCAAACTGCAGCTTCTGAAGGGTGCTAACTTGCCACTCAGACGGGGCTGCCAGAGGGGCACCCGTGACCGTGACCGTGACATCTCTCATAGGCTGCTGAACTGAAGGTTGCCCGATTGTCGACAGCTGAAGATTAGTTGAGGAGTATGATGCCTGTCGGCCCTGAGACGATGAGACTGGCACATCTACAGACCTCCAGACATATTCGGGCAAGAAGGGCGGCAACTGCTTCAACGTTCCGCTGAGTAGGCCTTGGATCAAATGCATCGCCATAACAAAAGAGGGCAAGTCCAAGAATCCACGGTTGTTAACGTCCACTAAACTCCATATTTGGCCCAAGACTACCGTGGGTAACTTAGCTTTCATCAAGATCAGCTTCGCGGTGTTTCCGTCCAATGCCGCCATCGCTGAACCGGTAGTCTTGACATACATCTGTGAATACTTTTCGAGATCCCCAGACGAGACGGGCGCAATAGGCGCCTGTGGCGAGCTCTGCTGTGTGGCAGTGTTTTGCGGAATCAAAGACGAAGGCTGCGCCTGCAATAAAGAGCTGCTTGTTGATTGAGATCTCAATGGCTGATTTGAAAAAGGCAAATCGGCGAATTTTGGCAAGGGGCCAGGAGTTTCAGCGAGCAGGGCATGGGGGAACTGCCCAGCTTGAGTGTATCCTATCAAGCGCATGGCGTGGCAGAACCCAAACTGGGTCAAGAAGCCCAAATTCTTGCTATCAGCCAATTGCCAGATCTCTCCAAGGATGTTCGCCGGTAAGCCTGATTTTTCGAATGTAGCCCGAGCTTTATCCCCGGTAACAATCCCACTACTTTCAGGGTCCAACGCTTTGAATAGGCGGGAGTAAAGCTCCCTTTCTTCCTGGGTGAGCCCCACTCGGAACGAGATGGTTTCTGCTGCTTGATATTAGTTGGTGGTCTTTCGCAAGGATACCGGTATGTCACATACGTTTACTGCCGCTCATTGATCGAATATGGACGTGAACAAATGCCAGAGTTGAATGGCGCTTGTGAATAATAATCAGTGGGCTTTGCTATCGCGGGCTGGTCAGGAGACTGTGGGCGACGAATGTGCAGTGCTGGGCCACTGCCCGCGGTTGCGAGAATTGCGGGCGCCGGAGCTCTCGGAGCGGAGAATGAGCTGGGGCGCGGGGGTGTACAAATTGCTCTCAGTGAGAGGTATCACGTCGGTCGACAAAAATTTATTGGTACACTTCTGCTCCAAAAGTTTGCTTGGAGCTAGATACAGCTACAGCAATGGTAGATTCAAAGACGGGCCATGGTGCAAAAGGACGAGGAGAACGACCCAACATGCGAGAACAATCTCGGAAGCTCATACACGTTGTTGATGTATGCGCGCTGTTGAGAGAGCGGACAACGAATCGGGCAAGATTCATAGACGACTTCTCATTTCATGGCTGCAAAACCAAATACATGTGAAATATCCGTACCGCCGAACAGGATTGCGACCAGGCGCTCTAGCTCCTCTCGTGGCTCACAAAGTGTCATTGAAGGACACTCAAACGGTGTGCCTGAAAGTGACATCCTGGCTCGAGAGACGTTCTCAATTCGCACTTTTGCCTAAGCTGACATCCTGTTTGTTGCATCCGTGCACCACCACATTCAAGATGCTTCTCATCGCACTGAAAAAACTTCTTAGAGTACTTACAAATTAAACCACTCAGAACAATATGAACAGAGGTAGAGGCGGTTTTAGAGGCGGCCGCGGCGGTGGCCGTGGTGGCTTTTCAGCCCCACAAGGTCCTCCGGAATCTGTCTTGGAAATGGGCGCGTTCTTGCACTCATGCGAGGGTGACATTGTCTGTCGCTCCATCAACGTCAAGATCCCATATTTCAATGCCCCGATCTACTTGGAGAACAAGACTCAAGTCGGCAAAGTCGATGAGATTTTGGGCCCATTGAATGAGGTCTTTTTCACAATCAAGCCCTCTGAAGGTGTGCAAGCCGCATCTTTTAAAGACGGCGACAAATTCTTCATTTCTCCAGACAAATTGCTTCCATTGGAGAGATTCTTGCCTAAACCAAAGGAGCTCGGCCCCAAACCTAAAAGAAAATCCGCTGGAGGCGCTTCTCGTGGAGGTGGCAGAGGCGGTTTTGGTGGCCGCGGCGGAAGCCGTGGAGGATTTGGCGCGCGTGGCGGATCCAGAGGCGGTTTCGGTGGGCGTGGAGGCTCGAGGGGTGGCTTTGGAGGTGCCCGCGGTGGCTCTAGAGGTGGATTTGGCGGCTCTCGCGGCGGGTTCGGTGGATCTCGTGGTGGCCGTGGCCGCTTCTAGACGTTCTTTTATTGCATGTACGGATACTTTATTGACAAAAATGAGTGTGGTGCTATTGACTGTGAAGTTACTTATCTACAGATCAGTCGTAGTCGTAGGCCTGCGCGTAGCTCTCTTACCCTTGCGCCCGCCCGACATTGTAGGTTGCCCGTTCATAACCTGTATCGGAGATTTCACGAGACCACAGCTCTCGGCAATAGCAAACCGTATATCTCTAAAGCCATACCGCTTCGGCAATAGCTTGCTCGTATGCGAGTTATTAAAGATGAGCCTCGGTAAAGTGGCGAGCTCGCGTAGTCCGGCTTCGTCAATAACTTTCTTGAAATACTGGACGACCTTGCTGTTTCCCTCCTTTGCCCGCTCGTAGGCCTCGATTCTACTTTGCGCATGATATTTGTCTGGTTTTGTGTTTATTTTGGGGAACTGCTTTTGCATGAGCACATCCACTTTGGTGAAAATAATCTCGAACAGCGCTCCGTTGTCGATGAGGTACTCCACTAGTGTAGCGTCTTCCTCACGGATCCCGCGAGTGCTATCAATGATCATGAAAGTGCTCCGTAGCTGCTTGCGTCTTTGAATGTAATCAAGCACTACTTGTCCCTGTGACTCTTCTCCAAACTGGCCGTACCCTGGGCTGTCCACCACACGAAGTTTATTTCCCACATTATAGCAGTTTAGGCATTTCGTGTACCCCGCCCTTTTCGACACATAAGCGTATTCAGTTGACGCATTTCCTGTGGTGGCCTCTGACTTGTTGAGAAAAAGACTGTTGATAAGTGTAGATTTTCCCGCATTTGTATGACCCAAAAGAAGAACTTCTGGGAGCGGTCTCAAGAGCAGGGGATCGATTCCGAAAGAGGTCCTTGAATTTTCCAAATTTTGATGATATTCCGTGCGGTTGAAAGGTTCGATCGCGGAAAGCTCTTGCCGTTGCTCCTCAGATAGTCTCGCAACTTTCACGTCTGGTATTTCAGCGAACTCAGCACATGTCCATTCATGCTTGATCTTCGATTCGTAGAATAGAGCGTCCGCGCGTGTGATTTGTGCGGGCAGGGGGTGGCCATAAGAGTTGTCACGGAAGTATTCATTCAAATCATTTGGTGTATAAACGTACTTCAAAACCTTTTCGGAGGGTATCTTTGTGGACAGAGGGAGTTTGCGAGGTCGTGACTTCGGCAGAGGAGCCGGTGAGCTTTTAGGTAACGATTGAACCAAATAATTGATGGAAAGGTAGCGTCGAATAAGCATCGTCCTGGACTTTTGACCGATGTAGTGTGGCTTGTTGAAGAAACCGAGTGTCACTGAATGCCATCGCGGGGTAGCCGCACGAAAGTGCCTATGGTTCGAGAGCACAAGAACTGATTTCAGAAAGACTTGCGGCGGCAAAAACCTTCAAGTATCCAATTTGCTAAAAAATGGAGAAATATGGTATCAAGAATATGGGAGACTACGGACGTCGCTCAAACTCTAATGAGGTGCTCTTCTCGTCGGCCAAGAAAATTGTCGTGCACACACAAGATATCGGTAAGCGTGATTCCGATGCCTCATGAAAATTCAGGGAAAAGGAATAAGATGCAGCATTAGCCTACATCGCTCTCTCTTCAGCGCTGAACTGTTGAAACATTCATCTGGTCACGTGCGTCTGATCCAGGTCACCAGCCTCGGCAGATCCCCAGATTCCGGGGCATCTCAGATCTCGCGGGAGACACTCGCCTAGGCGTCAACATTTCTGTCTTGTGTCTCAGACATTTTTCGCCTACAACATACTTTTGCCCAAAAACACTCACTCTATCCTACACTTTGAAATTCATTATGGTGAGACTTTTCGTGTTGGTCCGTATGTGTTTGTTGCTCTGGACGTGTTCAAACGGAGTCCACAAGTTTCTTCGGCTCCATTGACACTCTTACTAACATTTACAGTTTTTTGCATATCATTGATGTTTGCGGCATTTCTTGGATTTTCGCTGATTTCCTTGGGACACGACAAAGCCATACATTTTGTCACATTTTTTGTCTTAACAGCGGAGTTCTATCTTCTTTGGGAGACACATCGACCGTGGAAACTCACGATTTTGATCATGACACTCGGCGCCAGCGTAACGCTGGAATATGTGCAAAATTTCGTTAATCCAAACCGAAAGTTCGATTACATGGATATAGTCTTCAACATACATGGAAGTGCGTTGGCGGTGGCCATATGTTGTCTTGTTCATTCGTTCATGACGAGAAGGAGATTTCCAGCCAGAGAGTTCTCTGCAAGTATAGTCAGCGCGGAGCTGTCGGATACCGAGGGTTATGTTAATGTTAAAATGAGCGATATAGAAGGTTAGCAAACTTAGACGCAAGTGTATCTCATTTCACTGATACAGGTTGTCAACAACGAGATTACGCCATTCCAATGCATCTGATGTATTGAATAATAAAAACCGACCTTAAGATAGAATCTTTAGCCCGGGTTGATGTGATAATTGATATTGGCGCACTAGGATTAGATTCGTATGCGTGAAAAGTGACGGTACGAACATGGGGCACGATGTATCAAGTACCTTCGTGCGAATGGAAAGAATAAAACAGGAAGAATAGAACAGGAAGGATTGGCGATGCTGAGAGCTCTAGCGAACACTACACTTCACCTCATGGTCCCCCGAAGAATATATGTCCTGCTTGACTTCGACTGCGATGCGCAACAGTCATATTATACATGCTGCAAAATCACGAACGGTTATAAGATCTGTGTCAGCGTTTGTTGAAGTTTTGGATAGCCAGTTACTGTGTGACACGAAACAGCAAAAAAATGGAAGAATTTGGTAAGTTGGCCTGCTGCTCACCGTATAGTGGACTGACTGTGGACCATTTTCAAACTTTAATCGAGAGTGTAAACATCTCGTTCAGAGGCTTGGTACCAGATAGAAAACACGAACCACAGAACACAACCAAAAAAAAAAATGCGGATATCTTATCATGAGTTCGTGATTGTGAGCTGGCTCAACACAGCATACCAGGAAATTCTGTGGACGTGGCGAGGTTGCGTGCTTCAAGCCGTGCCACTGTTAAACGCGAGAGTACCTTGGAAAAACAAACGATTTAGTTTAAATGACCTCGTACCTTTACTTTTTGATGTGGGACAAAATTAAGGTCGAGCCGTTTATATGCGCGGCTTTTCTCCATGTTACCAGTGATTAGTAAATCTTCTGCGGTGATTGCAAATCTTAGTCAATCCTGCAGGGCGCACCAGATATAAATACCGTGCCCGCAGCCACTAGATCCAAGCAACACAATCTTCGTTTAAGTTAATATGACAGTTGAAATTCTGAGTTACGACTTTCATACCTATTGGAGGGACACTCATCCTCTCGAAAAAAAGTTCGCTGCCGAATTTAGAGACAAAGTATCCGAGCATTTTGCCAAAGAGATCAGTGAAGGAAATCTCCGCGTTCACAAATTATGGGAAAAGCCCATTGGCCCACATCCGATCCATATGTGGGAGCTTGATACGGCAGGAAGTAATGACCCCGAGCTCTATGGCAGAGTGTTGGCCTTTTACCAATTGAATCATGGAAAACTCTCTGTGTTGGTGCACCCACATACCACCTCTGGTCTGGTAACAGATCACACGGAGTACGCAATCTGGTTGGGGAAAAAGCAAAACCTCATCTTAGATTCTCTTTGATCAAGTAAACATTTATGAAACTTGCAGAGTGATTGACTAGGGCATGGCCACATGACCTCAATCAGGGCTTACGAAGTTGAAGGCCCAAACTTGACGAGGGCTGTGCCCGTCTGGGTGTATACCGGATGTGCGCCACGACCCCTTAATAGCCGAGTGGAAGAAGAAGCGTTTTTTCTCTTCTACGGTTGATGAACAGTTCTGAATTAGTTAAAGTAATATACATATATATAAACATATAATACAGCTAAACGATATAATCTATCATTTGCAGAATCTGTTTCGTTCGTGCAAACTCATGTGATGATTCAATTCATGTGATAATTGAATCACTATGTGGCATCACGGGACAATTCATGAATTGTAAATGAATGCGTGGTAAACGTGATTTAGGCCCGTTAGTGAAACTTAATGTTTTCGCAGAGTTAAGACTGTTTATATCCAATGCATTCGAGCCTCATTGTCTTTTATCTGAACCTGCCTAATCATACCGCCGGTTTAGCGCGAAATGAAATTCTCATCCTGTACAAAATATTATATGCAAACTAGAATACTGCATATACACGCGTGTGCATACATACTGTGCAGGAAGGATTTGCGGCCACCCACACAATTAATCAAAACAAATCAACGAAGCACCCATAAATTTCGTCAAAATTGCTTAGAAAATCTAAAAGCTGGGAAACCCTGTTTCCATTTGCTGTTTCTGCAAAAATTACGCAATAAAATGCTTTGTATGTCCCTAATGCCCTAGCCATGACCTTTTAAAATCGAAAAAACTAACATTTACAAGGCAACTTTGCAAAAATAGTATTACGAAAACTTTGTGAGCCGTTCAACTTCAAGGATGCAAACCCAGAATTTAGGCAGGACCGAGAGATTCTCGAAATGACGGTAGTAGACTTATCGGCCTACATGAAGAAATATGACATCGAGTATTTTTATCGACGGGAGGAGATTTTGAAAAAACATACGATTCCAGAAAATTCAAATCGTAAACGAGTGCGGCTAAGCCTGGCTGGACTGGATGTTTACTTGTGTCTGCACGCCAAGCAAGCCAAACTGAGGACGACGCCTGTTCTCAGGCGTAGTTCTACTCATCGTTGTGGCTGCAAAGCCAGATTCACGATTCAATTTTCTCATGGCTACGAGCACACGCCAGAAAATAAACTCGACGTAGACAAACATGGGGATAAGAAAGTCAAAGTTACATGGTTTTGGAAACATGAAGGTCACGATATCAATGACCCAGAACAAGATAGCAGTGAAACTTTGTCGACGAACGCAAGAAATTTGCTAAGATTCGCGGTTTTGTATCATGGGGTCACCTGGAATCAAATTAAGCGATTGCAAACTGAACTTTTGACAAGTGATCACGTGGAATTATGTGAGCTTTTGAAAATCACAAAAAGAAATGTGGACTATATCATAAAAGAGAGTCTGAGTCAGTCCACTAAATGCATACCAATCGCTGCTGGTTTCGAATGTTTGGCCCACGATATTCAGTCATCCGGTGGTTTTGCCGAATATACAACGATGTTCAAGTCCCTAGATGGAAGTCACCCTTCAAAGGAATTAAAAAATGCGGGGGGCAAAAAAGTCTGGTCATTTTGTTTCATGTCTGTTTGGCAGAAAGAAATGTTCAGCCGTAACTCGAGAATTATTCATCTCGTTTCAACTCATAAAACATGCTACGGACTCGAGAAGAGCGAGAACGCTTATTTATCTACCATTCTCGTGAAGAATCAAACGGCTGGTTCCGGGGCGCCAGTGGCTTTCATGGTAAGTAACTCTGGCCAAGCGCCGGTGATCGCTGATTTTTTGCGAAAAATTCAATCGTTCACTGGGATCACACCAGCGCAAGCAGTCATAGATTGTGATGAAGCTGAGACTGGCGCTTTAAAGGCGGCGTGGGGACCCGAGTTCCCAATAATGTATTGCCGGTTTCATGTTCTCGACGCACTTGGAACGAAAATCCCCAAAAAAATAAAACTACGTGCCTTTGAGAAAGACCTCGCACTGAAGATTTTAAGCGACTTCAAAGAGGTTCTATCGAGTAAAACCGAATCGGATGGCCACCAGAGAATTGCTGATTTTTTGAAAAAGTACGAAGCTCATACCGAATTTGTTGCATACGTGGACAAACAATGGTTCACCAGGAAGGCATTGATAATTGAGGGGTTTAATCCGAAGTACGTGCGAGGCGAGAACACCAACAATATCATAGAGTCCTACCACAATCAGTTGAAGCTGCTTAAATTCATAGGAAGAAGTTGTGATCGAAGACCGGACGTTTTGGCTCGTGACCTATTCAAGGATGTCATACCGTCATACAAGGCGAAGGAAAAGAAGGTTTCTTTAAGATTACTGAAGAGGGTTTACGACAAGGCAGAGACTTTTGCCAAACAAAAGGCATCGGAATTTTCAACGGAAGAAGCTGAAGCAAAAGTTAGCTTTTCCGGTGAAACGGAGATAACAGTTCAGTCTTTCACTAACATCGGAACGCAGTATCTGGTACACCTTGTGCTTTCTGGTGGCGAAAAAGACATATGCACTTGCCCAGCTTACGGTAATAGTGGTTCTTTGTGCAAACATATTTTTCTTGCTGAAAGGGTTTGGAAGGCTCAGTCGTCCCCCCACGTCAATTTCGGTGACGTCCGCAACAGTGAGGAATCTTCCATACTGGACACCAGTTACCTGCAGATGATTCAAGCGGTAAGAAGTTCAAGAGAGACAAATTTCTCAAGTTTCTCTGACTGTATTCAAAGTGCGGATGAAGGCCTTGAAAATCTGCCAAATGCAGCTTCAATAGGCGTGGAAGGCGAGAATGATATTTCATTTGATGTTGAAGCCCAATCGACCATGTACATGGAGAACAAAACCACTGCTGAAGACGAAGAAGAACTTATCGAGGCGAATGGGAGATTAATGAACCTTCTCGAAAACTCCAACAGCCATACACAAGATGAGGAAACGAGTTGGGAAGATCGCATCGTCAGTCATGGTCCGAGCCTTCAACCTCAGCAAACAACGCACAATTTTGCAGTATCACATGCAGCAGCTCAAACACAAGAGAGTGGTATACAGCTTTCATCCGAGATGTCGAAAGAAAATCTAGCGAAATTGCTCGGATCGATAATTCGGCAACACGAGCGATTAAATCCCGTGGAAAAAGAGTTCAGATTTGTGGAGACCGTCAGAAAGCTATCGAGGCAGGCTTATCTCGATTTAAAAAGTCCCCATTTCAAACAAAGACACTAGAGATCGTATACTGTTGGTCTATAGTCCAATCAATTTAATGGATACCACTTGGTTTCATCTACGATTGACGAAGAACAGGTAAGGATCATGCAAGTCCGACCAATTCTTGAGCTACCTGCGGTCAGCTAGAGATAGAGTAATTTGAAATCAAGATAATTGGATGATACAAGTTTACGCAAGCCGGATGCTCCAAAGAGCTAGAATGCCCAAGCGTGTCCAGTCGTACAAATCAGATTACTTTTCAGTTCATCATGGTCGTATCAGACATCTTTTGTGACCTATTCAATGAGGTGCATTAAATGCTCG
>JAKTYQ010000056.1:0-12026 GCA_030674525.1 Metschnikowia chrysoperlae
AAGGGTCAGCCAGCGTCATGAACAGAAGGTTTGCATGTATTTTCGACTTCAAATCAGACAAGTCTTCCGGCTCTGCCAACGACACTGGTAGTTCGTCACTCGGAAGCATGTTTTTTAGAATTGACACGTTGGAGAGCACCGTCAGGTAGTTTTTCTCCAAACTTAGCACATATGCCACCAAGTAATCAACATGCCTATATTTCGCAGAAAACCAGCTATCGGCAAACCAGATTTGTCTTTCACTATTATTGTTAGTTTACTCATCTACTAGTCGTTGAACGTTGAATCTCTTATCAATTTTAACTCAAAATGTTGAAGCTTCTGAATTTGTTTCTAAAGATGTTGATAGAAAAACTTCAATCAAAGAATGGCAATCACTTACCAGACTTGCTAAACAGGCTACGCCCTCCTATTCGCAGCGCGACAGCCGTATATGATCTTCACATAAAGCGAACAAAAGGACCGAAACCCGGTCTGCTACAAGGATCATGGTCTCAAGACGAGAAACGCAGGATTGAAATCACATTCTAGTCTAAACGGTTTTTTTTTTTTTTTCTTGATAAAGTTTGTTGCCCTCTGGATGCATTTCGCGGGTCTTCAATGCACACCCTCAGCTTGGCATTTGGCGGGCAAAGAATCATCTGTGACGGTGACATGCTAGAAGGAAGACTCCCCCACCCGGATTCAGACTTATATTAAACTCCGGTTGAATCGAACTCATCTAGCAGGTACAAAGAAAGGCTGCGCTTTTTTCTTGGAAGCTCCTCAAACCCTTGATATGTCTTCGTTTCAAACCATCGCAGAGGAGCTGTGGAGAAACCCAGATATCTGCGATATTGTGAGCCCCAAGCCTGATACGACGCCACAGTTCGACACATACTACCCGGGGAATAACTATATCATCCCAGGCTTCAACCCGCAGTCGATTCCGCAGCCGGAAAATGCGGCCGCGGGACATTGGCTGTCACCCGCCGAGGAGGTATATTTCGATGAAATCGGCAAGACGCCTGCTCAGTACTATAACAATAATGAACAAGAGGCGAACGGTAATGTGACCAGGTTTGAAACGGAGTCGCTGCTGTCGGTTTCGTCTGTCACCAACGCGCTGGTTGGGCGCTCTGCCTCGGGGGCCGACAAGGAGAAAACCAAGCCGAGAAAACCAAGGGGAAAAGTGCTCAACGATGACGAGGCGGAGCTCATCAATAAGGACGACTCGATGTTGACCGAGGAGCAACTCGTGGTCAAAAGGAAAGCGCAAAATAGACTCGCGCAACGTGCCTTTAGGGAGCGGAAGGAGCTGAAGTTGAAGGAACTTCAGCAGAAACTACTAGAAAGCGAGGTTGAAAGGCGGCGCTTACTCGAGGTGCTCGATGATGTCAAACAACAGTTCATTTCTGTGAAGACAGAAAACCAGGTTTTGCGCCAGCACTCAAACACCCAGTCGGAAACGTCGAAATTTACGTTTCCACAATCGCAAGAGGCGTTTGTTGAGCAAATGATGGATGGCCAGCGACACGTCGTGAAGCCGGATACCGTCAGTAAGATCTACGAAGAGCCGCAAAGGCCAGGCAAGAAAGTGCTTGCAGTTGGCGCCGTCTGGGACTATTTACAATTCAAGATTGAGGAGGAGGAGTACGAAAACGTCGATATGATCGAGGTGATGATGGCCTTGAAAGGTAATGAGGTGTGTCACGGCTATGGGCCTGCATACCCGTTAGAGGTGGTGGACGAGGCGCTTCAAAGTGTAGCAGATAAAATGAGCGCTTGAAGAGACGAATCCAAATCAAGATAACGTCTCCTGGATTGTTTTGCTTGGCCAGGCTTTGGTTTTGTGAGGCGCGCTGACCTTGGGCTGGACTGAAGTTCCAGTATAGTTCACAAAGAAAACACATCTGTGTCTTGGTGCCAGTGCGTCATATTGTTGGGACCGACCGTGCTTGGCCGAACTGGTTTGTTTGATGAATGCTGATCTATCCGTCATTGTATTACATGCTGACCAAATTCTTCACAAAAAAGAGGTCTTCTCCGCAAGAAGACTGAAGTTCCTCGCAGAGCATCGAAGACTGAAGCGAAGCGATCCCGAAAAAGACAGAAATAATACAAGAGAAGCGTGCAATGAACTACACCAAGCTCGTTGAGGTGTTATCAGAAGAGACCATATTCTCTCGCTGCTTCAATTGTGTTATCGGAGATTATGATGTCTAAAGGCCCAGGAGCGTACTGAAATTGTACCGGCCCTTATCTTTTACATTCCAGTGCCTTTTTATGTTGTTTTGCTTAATACAAAGTTCCGAAAAAAAAATACCTGCAAATGAAAAAAAGACAGAACCTTCTTATGCTACCACACTCAATGCACCACCAAGTGCAATACTTCAGATCTGTCAGTTGTCCGAACAAGCATCGACTGAATTATGAGATCTGACACAGGTGCGTGTTTCGTGCTGCGCTTCTACGATATTTTTCACTTTTGGAACATCATTATCACAATTTATCAATCATTAGGACCACAAATCGCTCACTTGCATGAAGAATCGAAATTCTCGAAGTTTTACATCAAACCTGTCCGGGTGCACTCTCAGTAAACGATAGTGAGCGCGCAGTGTCCCATTTTGTCAAAAAAGACCATTAATGTCCAGCAGATGCGTATGGACTAAACAACAGTTTCATACAACAGTTTCTTGAAAATTCATCATTTATCCAGTATGGTTCTTTGAGTCACGAATCCACTGAAAATACTAATATCAAAATAAACCAGCGTAGGTTTTTGCTGAACCTGGGAGTCTCACAACAGGGCCGCTATGGCCGCACCGTGCCCTCGCACCGAACTTTCTAGAACAGCGGGCGGGCCCCTCTGCCCAGCACATATATTCGCAGTGCGAAATCTCCCAAAGTCACCATTATTGATCCCCAGATACCATACAAATACTTACCAATATGTCTGCAGACGAATTCAAAGCGCAAGGCAACAAGCATTTTGCAGCCAAACAGTTCGAGCAAGCCATCGAGCAATTCACAAAGGCGATCGATGTGTCGGAAGCTCCGAATCATGTGTTGTATCTGAACAGATCCGCGTGCCATGCCTCGTTGAAGAACTTTGACCAGGCGTTGAAGGACGCCCAGAAATGCGCTGAAATCAATCCTGCGTGGGCGAAGGGATACAGTCGTGTTGGAGCGGCCCACTATGGGCTAGGCAACCTTGATGACGCAAAGAAGGCGTACACGAAGGCTTTGGAATTGGAGCCTACAAATGCGATGGCGAAGAGCGGCTTGGATGCCGTGGAGTCGGCCGAGCAGTCGAGGAACCAGGCTCCGGACATGGGTTTGGGCAGAATTTTCTCGGACCCTAACTTGATCACGAAATTGCGTTCGAACCCCAAGACCTCAGCTTTAATGAATGACCCGGAATTGGTATCTAAAGTGTTGCAGTTGCAAGCGAACCCACAAGCTGGTATGTCCACCATGTTGAGTGACCCACGCATGATGACCATCATGGCGGCTTTAATGGGCATTGACCTCAGCATGGGCGACCCAGACGCCGCCGGCTCTTCTGACGAGCCAAAGCCCGAATCAAAGCCCGAACCAAAAGCCGAACCAAAAGCCGAATCAAAGGCCGAGCCAAAAGCCGCACCAAAAGCCGAGCCAAAGGCCGAGACCGAGGACGTGGAGATGGAGGACTCCTCGAAAGCAGAGGCCGATGCGCTCAAGGCAGAGGCCAACGCTTTGTACAAGCAAAGGAAGTTTGACGAGGCCATTGCGCAGTATAACAAGGCATGGGATCTTCACAAGGATATCACCTACTTGAACAATCGTGCTGCTGCTGAATACGAGAAGGGAGACTACGACGCTGCAATTTCCACCTGCGAGTTGGCGATTGATGAGGGCAGAGAGCTCCGTGTTGATTACAAGGTACTTGCTAAATCATTTGCCAGAATCGGTAACTCTTACTTGAAGAAGGACGACTTGGATGCTGCAGCCAAATACTTTGACAAGTCTTTGACCGAACATCGCACGCCAGATGTGTTGACTAAGTTGAGACAAACTCAGAGAGAGATCAAGATCAAGGAGGCCAACCTGTACATAAACCCCGAGAAGGCCGAGGAGGCTCGCTTGGAGGGCAAGGAATACTTCACTAAGGGCGACTGGCCCAAGGCGGTGGCTGCTTACACTGAGATGGTGAAGAGAGCGCCGCAAGACGCTAGGGGCTACTCGAATAGAGCTGCCGCTTTGGCCAAGCTAATGTCGTTTCCGGATGCTGTCACGGACTGCAACAAGGCGATTGAACTTGACCCCACTTTTATCCGTGCGTACATCAGAAAGGCAAATGCCCAGTTGGCCATGCGCGAGTACTCGCTGGTGCTTGATACTTTGACCACGGCCAGGGAAAAGGACCAAGAGTTGAATGCCGGTAAGAATTTGCAGGAGATCGACCAGTTGTACAATAAGGCATTGTCCCAACGGTTCCTGGCTATCGAGGGCGAGTCCCCCGAGGAGACCATGGAAAGGGTTTCCAGAGATCCGGAAATCGTTGCGATTTTGCAAGACCCTGTCATGCAGGGTATTTTGGGTCAAGCAAGAGAGAACCCTGCGGCATTGCAGGACCACATGAAGAACCCTGCCATCAGCAAAAAAATCAACACTTTGATCGCTGCGGGTGTGATCCGCACGCGCTAAGGTGAACACCATGTAAGTCTTTTGCTAGCAGTTCATATATATATATGTAATAACCCTATCTGAATGACATAGCAAGGCCGGTTATAGTCCATTGTCGAAAAAGAAGTTCGGTAAGTTGACGTATTCCTGATTGTCAGCGCTTGCAAGATCGCCGCCGTAGTTCAAATCGCCCAATTTGTCGCCAAATTCTAGAAAATCTATCACCTCTAAAGCACCCAAGCCGGGACTGCTCCCTGCGGCGGGAGGCGTGTTATGTGAGCCCAGGCTCATGGAAACGTTGGAGTTGGTGTTGAGAGGCGACCCGCTGATATTCATTGCTGAGAGTGATCCGGGAGGCCCGTTTCTCGGACTCTCATGGTTACTAGGGTGTGTTGTGCACACATACTGCTGCAGACTTACAGCCTTTGATAGCGGCTCATAAAACCTTGGGTACTTTTTCTCGACCATCTGCAAATGCTCCAAAAGGCCCGGATTTGACCCCAAAATATCTGTACCACAAGCCTGGTCCACAATCGTGATCACCACGCGCATCATGACACGGATTAAAATATCCGCAATTCGCACCCTCATGTAGAACAACCTTGTTGTTTCTTCTTCTGCGCGAGCTCCAATAACGCCAAATGTATGTAAAGAAACATCAATGAGCAAGCTTAAGTCCTTCAACACGTCCGGGTCGTCCGGGTAATTGAGACAATTTGAAAGCAAGTTTGTCACTGCCGAAAACGGGTAGGTCACGAGCCAATTGAACGAAAGGATCGACGTGTTCAGGTGGCCAAAAGTACGGATGATAAGCAAGATTGTGCGGGCGCTATCGAGAGAGAGTTTTCGAAAGAGCGAGTTCTCCTTGACACGCGAGTCGGTGTTGTCAGACACAACTGCCCACGGAACCCTGTTGATCGTCATGATGTGGTTGAAAAAGGTTAGTTGGAATCCCATCACCATCTCCACATGTGCTGGCTCACACGTCCCATCAGTGAAGCTTTTCAATAGCGCATCGAATTCCGGCTCGCAGTAAAACCGTGGCCGCAATGTCGAGTGAATACTTGCAGCTAAGCGAAACATGTCGGTGTTTATCGTCAGCACAACTTCTTGGATATTCTTCAAGCTGTCATATTTCACTTGCGCACTGAATAGCCGTATGTATGTGTAGCATCGTATGTAGCACAACTTATCATATTCATTGCATAGTGATCTCTGCTTGAACTCGGGGCTGGCGGCGGGTGTGTCTTGGAAAAAAATGTTGTCTAACGAAACGTCAAGCAAGTTGACTGAAGGCGGCTTTCCCAGACGATAGCACACTTCTATATCGAAACGCTGGCATGCACGCCACACTCTAGCGCGTTTCTCACGCTCGGCGGGGTCTAGGTTTATTGCTGAATCAAGTCTGTGAAGACCCATATCCTGCGCATACCGCACTGCCATAGAAGTCAAAGAGAAGTTAAGGTCTGAGATCACCCACAGAGTTTCAAGATGCACTGTCATGAGAATGAGCGCCTGGATCGTGGCCAAGCCCTCACTAAGGGTGCAAATACGGTGGTAATAGAATACTGCGTTCTTAAACATGCGTTCCTGAAACGCCACGAGCTCAGCGGTTGTAAACTTGGAGATCTTGGGATACTGCCCCTCGCGCTCCAGTGTGCTTTTGATGTCCACATATGCAGACACACATATCATCAAGACAAGACACATGATCATGAGTTCCGAGTACAGGAGCGGTTTTGGATCCGGGTTCTTGAGTTTCTTGTTGGCATAATACGTGTGAAAGAGACCCTTGACATATTCCACGCTGCATATGAAGTTGGCGAAGTGCAATTTATCAAACATCAGGAGCACCTCGTCGATGAACTTCTCGTTCGGGAAAATCCCAAGACGCAACTTGGCTATGCTTTCTTCATCATGAACCTGGGGCTCCAGCCAGATCCCGTGGAACGCTTTCTTGCTGGCGACCATGTACACAGGCATGGTTTGCATTGGGATCACCAAACGGTGGTCTTTGGAAGCGAGTTTCAGCTGTACGTAGCTGATGCTTTGTTCCGATAACAAAATGCTGAACCCAAGTTGCGGGCCTTTGTACTGCGAAGCCACGGAGAACTTTCGCTCGCAATTCACGTCTTTTGCGTGGCGGTCGCACGCCAAATCCAACAGCGACTTGTACTCGTAGAAGATCGAGTTTGACGGCTGATCATCGCCGTGATTCTTGGCCCGAGCTTCACCTTGTGGACTTTTCTTGCTCTCCGGTGCTTCCGAGCCCGACTCCAGCCCCGTGTCGTCGTCGCCGTTGGATTCCGCGGCCGCGCTCCTGTTGGCCCGATAAGTGGCCAGGAGCAGGCCTGTTTCGATTGGAATCTTGCCTGTGATTGGCTCGAGTTTGCTCACGAGCGTGGCCATCATCGCCTCAAGGTTCAGTAATCGCCCGGCCATCACATCGTTGTGATTGGCGCGTGGTCGGTGCGTCCTGTTGGATTCGTAGGCACACGGTAGACTCTGCGCAGCACAGTGGGAGCAGGGCGTCTGCCCGTTGCATTTTGTTTTCTTGCGTCGACACTGGGCACATGCCTTGGCCACACGGTCGCGTTTCCTGGTCTCCATCATGTATAGATAATGTTTGTTTCAGTCTTCATGAATACATGCAGATATGTGATGTTCTCTCCAGCCGTGAGGCATATGTAGTCGCAGACTAGCGAGGCGCGGGTCCGGGCCGAAAACAGCGTCATGCGATATGCCTGTTAAACACACCGACGATACGGTATGAGGCGTAGAAACTCCGAGAATCTTGTTATGTAATCAGGGAAATATGAACGTTTCGCTTTGGACAATGCAAGGGACTGGAATCACATGAGGTTTCTGGCTATCTCGTCTCAGATCACGTTAGTAAGTAAAGTGGTGCATAGAGCCTCGCCAAGCAGGTCCCATCTTTAGCGAGCATAGGTGCGTTAGATCAACCACTCTTGCATACAGTCAGACTTCGTAATAAACATATTCAATAAGAGACACCGCCAGAAGTATTATTCTAAAAATGCATGACTGAAAGTTTCTAGCACCAATGCGCTCATCTTACTGTAGGCCTGGGTCGTGACAGACAACTATTACTGAGTATGACATGCGAGGCGTTCATCCCTAGACCCCAGTTACTGAGATTTCGTATCATTCATTCGATGTTAGTTTCAAACCGTATTCTGATACGGTCTGGGCACATCCTGTCACATGCAGGGAGAGACACATATGACAATCAGAATCCAATACTCTGACAGAGAAACAAGTGGCTCCGTGGTTCATGACATCCTCCGGAACTTTCATACATGATAGCGAGTCGACCGACGTTGCAGTAGTCATCTGTCTTTTGTACTAATTTCACAGGCTTCACAAAGTTGAGTCGGATTGGATCTCGTTCTGATGTCCACCTTTATAGGCTAAATGAGGGATTTTGAGAATGTCTGATTTCTAACGTATGCCTGAGAAAAGCGTCAACGATCCAGTCGACGTGAATTGTATACTACTGAAGCCCGCTCTTTCAGTTCCAGAAATCCATCCAGACCATGAATAGCCTCCTCTATCAAATGGCCCGGACACTAAAGTCCGCCGTTAACGCCATCGAAAAAAAAGTTCGGAAACTGATCAATTTGGTCGAACAACATGCTTTCAATACCGCTAAAGCTGGCCGCGGCGTCAGAATTGCTGTAGTCAACTACGTCATTTTTCATTCCATTCGTCGAAAGGTAACTTGAATGAGCCGCATCATGTGGCGTCGAAAGACCTCCATTCACAATATTTGGGAGCGAGCAAGGCGAAGAGTGCGAGCCAGGCGTGCCGTCACTTGGAAAGGGCGACTTGGATTCAAAAATTAGAGGAATCGATTTCTTCAAATCCTCTGACGTGCCGAAAAGTTCTGGAATAAACTTCTTTGGAGAGTCTAACAACTCCTTGAGCTTGTCGTTCTTGGCCAATAAATCGATCCCTGTATTCATCTCAAAGATGCTGATGGCAATGCGAGAGACCGACTTGACCAATACCTGAAGCAATATAGGCATGTCGAACTTCACGGAGCTGAATTTTCCCGGAGTCATCTTCCGATTAAACCAAGTCTCACACGTCTCTATTATGAGTGTAAGGTCGGTATGCGCATCAGCCGATCTGGGCTCGGCCATGCATGCGGCCAGAAGATGAATCACGGAAATAAGCGGGAAAAAGCTTATCCACAAAGAAGCAGGTCTGTCCGAACCACCAACATGGTAATCTTTTAGCATGTACATGATGCTTCTTGCACTATTAAGGGACAAATTCTTGTACACTTGCAAAACTTCAGGACGCACGTTTGGAAACGCAAACATCATAGGGAGACGGTTGATAGTCATCATGTTAAGGAAGAATGTGAGTCGTGCAGTCATAATGTGCTCTTCCTCTATGTTATCTAGGATGGACAGTCGGTGAAATCCAGGCTGATTGTAAAAGTAGGGTCTGTGATCAGGATCCATGTGGGCTAGCAAGTTGAACATTTTTTGATTGAGGTAGTCCACATTTGATTTCAAGGCATCAAAAGTTTTCGTGTCTGCCCTCGCGGAGAAGAGTCGATTGTACGTTTCTAACCGCAACTCGAAGATCTGATCGAAATGCTTCAAGAGTGGAAGCGAATATGCCGTATTTAGGATGCTGTGCATGGAAAAACTATCACGAAGTTCTTCACTTGTATCGTCGTAATTGATCAATGGAGGACGGCCACTCCTGAAACATATCTCCATATCAAAATAACAGGCAGTTTTCCAAACGAGAATCTTGGTATCGGCATTCTCACGTGTACATGTTCGGTATGTTTCAATTCGGTGGAGTCCCATCTCAAGCGCTTTTCGGATCGCTGTTGTAAGCACGGTATGTAACACTTCAGGAGATTCGCAACAGTTGGCCATGAATATGGCAAAAAACAACATTGCCTTCACTGTTTCAAGCCCGTGACCTCTTATAGAGAGTTGATAATAGTACCCCATGGAAACTTCAAGGATTTCGTCGCGTAACGTGCCCAAGGCCAGTAAAGAAAAATTACTCAGCGAGGCCCTGCTAGTCAGGTCAGACGATTCCGGAGTACCCTCGTCCATTGAGTGGTCCATCGCTTCACTGAGACAAATCAATACCGCCAGGCAAAGCTTGAAAAGTTGTATTATCAGGAGCTCGCGCCTTGCATGGCTGTAGTATTTCTTCAAGGATGTTTCGACCTCCTCTGCCAGGCACAAAATCAGCACCGTGTTGCATTTGCTTGCGTACTCATGTACTAACTCAAACATCGCCTTCTCCCTTTTCCTTGGCAATGGTGCTTTCATGCGATCAAGGTGTTGCGCGTGATTGAAGCTTTTCAGCTCGTACCACATGTTCACAAAACTCTTCGTTTTGTTCTCTAACACGAAGGGCAAGTTGATCAACGGTACAAGTAACTGCGCATTTTCCTCTGAAAGATGCGACTTCATCCAATTCAAGCTGCTTTTCGAGAGAATCGAGAAGAACGAGTGGTTTCCGAGGTAAAGCTCATTCTGCTTGCCTGTATGACTGGGCATTTCTGCGGCCGAACATGACGGCGACAACGTTTCCTCGTCGTCGTCATGTGACGCGTTCCTGCTTTCCTCATCCTCATCTTCCGTGGCTGGCGATTGCGGTTTTTTCGCCTTTCGAGACGAGAAGCCGGCTCTCAAATCACCGGAATTTAGTGTGCCTGCCGCCACAGACTCGATCAAACTTTCAAGCCGATCAAGCCGTGCATTCAAAAAAGAGAGAATCTCGTCCAGCTTCAGTAGCCTCGCCTTCTTGTGGACTGGCTTCGAGATTTTCTCGTCATACACGCACTCAGGCTCTTGTGCGATGGCACAGTTCAAGCACCGATTCTCGCCGTCACACTTGATTTTCTTCTTGCGGCAGTTATTGCATGCGACTCTGATCCGCTTCTTCTGCGAATGCTTGGAGTAGTCCTGAGAGTCGTTCGACGCTGGCATATTGTCCCATGTAACGAGCTTTTGTTTTGAAGTGTGTCGGTGATAATAAAGAGAAAAGAAGAATCCAGATTGTCTGCGCTATCACTTGTTTTCCGATGAGTGTGTTGTTTGCGGAGGATTGCTACTTCCATCGTGTATTGCATAGCCTAGGCATCGTGCCGATAGGACTGCACACCAAGCATATGGTCGATCGACATGGTCCGCATCGACCCCAGTTTGGGGGAAAAGCCAAGAAATTGTGCTCAAAGATACGCCTGTTTGAGCGGTCATGACAATTCAAGATGGACATGTGAATCCATCAATTTTTCATACCGACAAATTCCACGAATGTTGATTCCGTGGCCTCCGTATTATCATTCAGAGTGGTGGCAAGGCGCGGCGCGGGCCGGAATGGTATTGGGTTCCGTGGTTCCGGATTTAGACCGTGCAGATACGGTGCTGCGGCATGGCTTCCAGTGTTACGTTTCCACTTAAACCAGGGGGGTTTTACGGCTGTGTTTGCATAATTCACAGCCTCGCCGCTTGATCCTTTCAATTGCTTTGGCTGCTCATCGCTGTCTGCGGCTGAATTCATGTGACAGTGTACCAAAACATGAACTGCCTCCACTGCTTGTGATTGGCTGGGCGCGGACTTGACTTTGTAGTGTTTGCTGACTATATGAAGGAAAAGAATCCAATGGATTGATGGAACTGATAAAGAATCGTGATACTATCTCCTTTGAAAATCACTCGCTGATGTGATGGGTAAGAATTCTTGACAAGTCCCGCTCGGCGCTTGCTCTTCCATCATCAGGGGCGCATATACAAGGCCACTCTATCCTTTAGCAACAATATGCGCCGTTGGCGCGTTCAGTCTGATCGATATTCACATTACTCTAATACTTTAGAAGTGGCGTATCAGGCTGGCCTTTGATTTCTGAATAGAAATGTGGAATTTGAAATAGTGGGTAATCGAAAGGCAAGCACGACACAATTGTGGTAGCTTACATCTGAGTGTGAACCCAGCCAGTAAAGTCTTCGACGTCGCTCAAGCGATCTACGCGCCTATGGTGTAGGTCTCACATCAATGAAGATTAAAGAGCTAGCCCATTTCTGATTCCTTTCTCTCGCAGATCGTATGGTGTTGATAGACACTCTGGATTTGCCTTACACCAGCTGCGGCCACAACCGCCATCGAAGTATGAACCCCGCATGCATTCATCGGTAAACACTCAGAAGAGCGTACAAATGCCGAAACTTGAAGTGTGGACAATTCTCTTCATGTATCCGAATTCATTGAAGAACCGAGTACAGTAAGACCTGTTTATGAGGACCTTGGTCAAAGACGTAACTTGGCTATATATTCAAAACACGGCGCGAGAAGTTGTTTTTCACACCAATGAT
>JAKTYQ010000057.1:0-11525 GCA_030674525.1 Metschnikowia chrysoperlae
CCGCCGGAGAAGTACTGTCTCACTGCAAAGGATTGGGACAGTTTGGAGGAAGAGAAGAAGGACATCGAGGCGAACAAGCGCAGGAAGCACTAGGAAACAAATGTTTCTGACAAATCAGACTTTTGGCTTTGCGCGTGTCATTGGTGAACCATCAAGCAGACGTCGAGATCGTTAGTCGAATGAATTTTTCAATACCCATAGCAAATGGGGAAGTGTTGCGCATGAGTAATGACGCTGTAAAACACAAGTATTAAAGGCTTAAGCAGGAAAGTTGCTCAACGGGGCCTTTCTTCACAAACAGGTCCCAACTAATTGTATTCAAGTACATTGGGGCTATCAAGGACCTGGTGGATGTGAAACTCTATCATTTTCGTAATTCCATTCAAATCTTCCAGGGATCGGCGAGGTGCCATTTCACTCTCCTCCAGAGACGGCTACGCATGCTTTCTTGAGCAGGCCTGTGCGGGGCTCTGTACGAATTAGTGCCCATTGGGGGCCTGGAAAGAATGTAGATCTGGGAGAATATATGAAAGAGGCAGAAACGGCGTGTAGTAATGCATCAAAAAATGCAGAACTTCCAAATTCATGAAACGTTAAAACTCGCAAAACCGTCACTCTTCATAAAGAACACGCAATTCATGTTGAGCCTGGCCGCGACCACTGATCAGCATCTGGCAAAGACCGAACTAAAACACGCACATACTTTCTAAAAACTCCTTGTTTCAGTCAAATACCTGAAGCTGATAAAAAATGAAAACAAATAATATTCATCTATATATATTTATATATATAGTGTCATCGGTCAGAACGACCATCCTACCCAGTCCGTGGCCCTGTCCCGGCAGATCAGCCTCGCTCAGCCCACGCCTGCACGGGACCACCTGCCTCCGCACAAGACAGAGCCCAGACATGACAAGACTCAACCACAACATACCAGCCATGATCCACAAAACAATCGCGTCCGTGCCGGAGTATGTATCGACCGTTTACTAGGAAATCCAAGAATCAGTTTGACTAACAAATTAGGGCATTGGAAGAATATGTTGGCTCGTCCGTGGTGGAGCGTACCTCTCGCTTGCAGACGTTTCCCGACGTGGGCCCAGCCGACATGTGCAGCATCCACAAGGTGTCTGCGCAGCTGAAGACTGATGTTGGCACCTTTCTCTACTTTACTGGGATAGACACGTCCAACCTGGCGTCGATTGCGGCGCATTTGCAGGCATTGGCCACGCTTATAACGCTGAAACTGCAGTTCTGGTTTGGCGAGAAAAAGCACTGGAAAGTGCCCGAGTTGACGTACTGCGCGTTTAACGCGTTCTCGAAAGTCGACATGCGGGTGACGGTACATATTCCGGGCAAATTTGAGACGCAGATTGTGACTTCTGAGGGTAAATTGGTACAAGATGGGTTGTCGGCGGCTCGCGTCGAGCGTTTGTGGCTCGAAACGTTTGTGTCATCGATGGTGCGGTGCTTACTAGACAGTGACGAGGATGATGCAAACAAGGTCGGCGGCTTGGTTGAGATCCGTAGGGAAAACCCTTTTGCCAATGGAAAAGCGTCAAAAGAGCTCTTGGCTAACTTTGTCAGCGGGTTCGAGGCGCTTTTCTGGGAAGGCCCCAAATTGGGCTGTGGGATTGAAATCCCTCAACCAACACTCACGCTGAACTACTTGGTGGACGGCTTCTTGAAGTGTGTGCAGTTGACGCAGCATTACGATATTGCGTTGGAAGTCTTGAAGCGCTTAGAAACGCAAGCGCCCAGTGTGGTGTCATTGATTGCTCGTGTGTTGCTCATGAAGGACGAGGAAATTCAAGCAGTGCAGACAATGCACCTGGGCATTGACGAGAATCGTCGTGACCTGGAGCTTTTGTTGTTGGAAACGAACTTTTTGCTTGAGAAAAAGCGCTACGATTTGGCGTTGCACACGGCGCGCCAGGCAGTGCAGCTGTCTCCCTCGGACTTCAAAACATGGGCCATGCTCGTGAAGGTGTACACAAAAATGAACGACTTTGAGAACGCATTGCTCACTTTGAACTCGTGTCCGATGAACTCCAACAAGGAGACTTTCCAATTGCGACGCGTGGTGGGACTCAAAGGCGGCAGTGATGATTTGCACTTGCCTTTCCCAGTTGACGTGACCCTCGATGAGGTCTCCAACCTCCAGAATGCTTCCGTTGCCGTGGAGCAGATGAACCTTGATCAGCAACTCCAAAACTTACCCGCTGCAAATTTGAAGTCGACTTTCGCTAAGGCCTACGAATTGCTCACCGATATTGCCGTCAAGACGGGCTGGGAGGCTTTGCTCAAGCACCGTGCCAAAGTCTTTGTCATGGAAGAAGAATACCGCAAAGATCGTACTAATGGCACCAATGGCACCCACTCGGCCAAACCTGTTCCAGAAGCGCCTGTTTCGGCCGCTGCGTCAGTGGTTCATGAAATAAGCGAGGTCATTGATGGTGATACAGACGTGGCCCAAGAGAAGAGCCTAGTGACCGTACCTGACGACGCCTCCACCGTGGCGGTCAAGTCTCCGATCAAAGAAACAAACAAGGATGATAACTTTGACATGGAATTAAAGAAAAAAAGGCTTTGCGAGCGCTGGTTGGACAACTTATTCATGTTGCTTTACGAAGACTTGCGCGTTTACACGATGTGGCAGGCTGAGTTTGTCCACTCTCAGGCACAGCAGATCGAGTATAAAAAGTCCACAATGGAATGGGAGATATTAGGCATGATCGCCTTCAGATTGAAGCACTACAAGGAAGGCCTGATTGCTTTCAACAACGCCTTGCGTGGCCGTTTCTCTGCCAAATCTCAGAGAGAAATTTTGAGATATTACCAGTTGGAGCGCACAAAACTCATATCTAAAACAAATGTCGCCGAGGCAAAAGGCTCCGCTCAGAACTTCTCAAAGACCATAAATCAACTAAACGAAAAAATCCTCGAGGCATGCATAAAGTTGTTGGTCTGGAACCACAGGTGGTATAACGACTTCTCGCCCAATTTGATACAAACGTTCACCGACTTGCTAGCAAAAGAGGGATTGATCAAAATTCAATCTGTCGTGCAGGCAGTTTACTCCCAGGTTAGCAGCCAGCCTGAAGGTTCGGGTAGCGTGGGGATCATTGACATGATGGAGAGCTTGTACGCTTTCGCCAAGGAATATAAGCTCCAAGGTGTTGACAACTAAAAAGTTTATACGCTTCAATGGACATTGGTCATCATAACAGCTCACATGTTTTGTTGCCGTTTTGAACTGGGCTCACTTCAAGGTTTCAATGTATGATGGCTAAGCACAGAAAGCTCATTAAGGACGGGGCTCAAAACATCGCAAATCACGTGCCGTCAGCAAATACGCCTTGACAGGCGAAGACGTGAAACCAATGATACGTCTCGAAAGCTCAACAAACTAAGCTAGCCTCGGCCAAAATAACTGAACTACAATAGAAACTATTCTTGTATTCCCACAAAAAATGCCCAACCCAGCCGACAGATTGTGGATGCTTCAGAACCACATACGCATAACACGAGCAAATGAGGTTCGGCCAGAATTCCCCCTCACGAGAAATAGCCAAGCGCCGTTGAATGGGGCTCCCATTCCAGCTGTACCTCCATACGAAATCGGAGCTAAGTACGTGAATCGTTAGTTATTTACAACTCTAAGCTAAAAATGGGGTGCACGCAGAATATGTGTGCGGAAGCGTTTTCAGAGTGTTCTAGCATCGGCCTGATCGACTAGTCTCTCTGCTCCGACTTTGCCTCGGGTTCTGCTTGTGCACGCTCTTGCTCGAAGCCCTCGGACGCGACTTTGAGAAGCTCTTTTTTCGACTCCTCCAACCTTTGTTTTCTGGACTGAATGAGCGCATCCCTTCTTTCCAACTCCTCAATCCAGATCTGCTCCCTGACCTTCGCCTTTTCTCTGGCGAGGTCCTCGCGTGTTTTCTTCTGTTCCACAGACTCCTTTTGGTAGTAATAACCGCCAGCAACCAAAGCCACAAGGGTGAAAGCCTGGAATCCGACTCTGAAGCGGAAGTACCTTTGTGTATCCTGTTTTCTGCCCTGTTTCAACGATTTGGCGGCAAGAATAACCGCCACGGTGGTCAACAACGTGCCGACAGGCACAAGCGGCTGTTGCTTGCACTTGAACATGAGTCTTTGCAATGTATCCATTTCGCTTTACATAGTTAGTACCATTCATCATAGATGCCATTATAGTCAAGGACGATTCATCATATTCACATACTCTACATCGGGCTCAGCGCTGCCGTCGAACGAAGACGGGATTTTCGACGACATGTTAAGTTGCAGAATGAGTCGGTTTATCAGTCTCTGTTGCTAGCGTGGGTTAGGTGTATGACGGTGCTCACCGCGAAAAGTGGCCAATCTGGTAGTATATCTTGTATGATCGAAGGTGATTCATTCAAGCAAACCAATAAAGAGCAGGTCCTGAAAAGATGTTTTTTGTGAGGCTTCATGGGCAAAACTTAAATTTAACTCAGGTTTTGTGAATCATGAGAGGAAAAATAACCCGTTCTCCCGATCCCGGCCTCTGGAGTTGCAGGCACGTGACAGTACTACAGCATGGCCGCACAGCGTTGAAGCGGGAAGAGACGTCACATTCAGGCTAGGAAATTGTAGGGCCATAGTGTTCACATATTCCTTCTATTTGGAAGAATCCATGGAGGAAGCAGGGCATTTATGTAGACAGTCTCTGATTTTTACGACCAAAAAAGGTGTTTCATAATCACTGAAGTGCGCAATTTCAAGTTGCAATGAAGCAGTATTGAGTTGAGATTACAATAAAATTCAGCTCACATTCATCATACCGGACTAAAACTGGAAACTGACAAAATTTGTTCAGACCATGCACTCGTCGATTTGGCCAGCATCAACACAGGTCTGATTCCTATTATTTTCCCAATTCTTGCAATGGCACGAAAAAAGAATCAACAATAAAGAAAGCTCATGTTCGGGCAGATACCGCTCACACTTTTCGGTCTGCCATGAGACTCCGCGCACATAGTTTACCCCACCACCGAGCTTACACCCCATACAACAGTCACCATGAAAGAAAGTTTAGCTGGAGCGACCCACTTGGTGGTCCGCCTTGTCTCTTTTGCCGTCCTATTCCCATTCACGCACGTGTGTTTCCCCATTGCTCGCCTCTGCTATGTCATTGTGAATCACCTCTTGCTTATACCCATCTTACTCATTTTCCGCACGGCTGTTTACGGAGTGATCTACATCCCGCTTTTGCCCTTTTTGAATGCCGCCAGCGTGGAGTACGATACATTGGTGCCTGTAGAGGTCACGCTTTACCGGTTAGCGATTGGGTTTCTCCCACATGTTCATGTGTTTATGTACCACTTCGTGCATTTCTTCATGGTGAGCTTGTTCGTGGGCACGTTCGTCGGCATGGTGGCCGGTTTCAACATCAGCATCATCTCCAGGATTCTCTACATTCCAGAGGCTAAAGCGGATCATGCAGTTAAACGATTGGGCGATGTGCCGGTGAAAGCGCCCGATTGGAAGAGAGTGAAACGCGAAGCCCATTTCGCACCAATTCCAGAGAAGTCGGTCAGGCCAGAGATGAAAGACGAGAATAAACCTATTGAGCAGGCTCCTCAGAGCTCGCCGGTCAAAACCGAGCCTCCCAATTTCCTGGGTCCACGTGTGCCAGAGCTCCCAGAGTTCCCGAGTGACTCAATATTCGAGGACGATGATGGGTACGACTTTATGACATACAAGATTTCCGATGAACGGCGCAAACAAATCAAAAAGGATAATTTTGACAAGAGGAGGGAGACTAGGTATAGGGCCGTACCGCTGCTGCTACACATGACTATCGAAGAAGAGTCTGAGTCCGAAATCACACCAACCCCAACACATCCCACCGCGACTGTGTTCCCCACAAATCACGTTTCGTTAGACTACGCCACGGGCACAATTGGATCTTCCAAAACCTTCAGCACAGACAGTTCTGTGTTCAGCAAGAAGCTCGGCGACTCCCGTACAGAAGCGAAGGATGAAACATTGCATGACTCCCCAGACGACCGCACCGATGTGAGTGCCGATGAGACGGAGACGAGAGATAGAAATAGCACGGGTTTGAAGCCCGCTGGAGAAAGTCGCCCAAGTCACGCCACCTCGAATGACTACGATAAGACACATGTAGACGACGCGAGTGTGCTGAGCGCAAAAGACAAATCGGACATCTTGACATCACAAGGCTCAGACCAGAATGGAATCGTTGAGAAGTGAGCTCGGAGTTAGCATTGAAATAAGTTTGCATCGCGTCTCTCGGTACTTTCACGAGCAAGTGGCAGCCTCCATCCTGCATGCTGCTGGTTGCGAAACATCCATGTGCGTTTAAATTCGCGAAACGGGTTATGTGCACTCAAGTGTGATGCTGCGTGTGGGAAGGTGTGTGCATGTGTGAGGCCTGGGACCGACATCCGAAGAGCGTGGGTAAATTTCTTTCGTCTTCGGTGGCATTTCGTTTTAAAGACGCCGCGTCGAGCTTGTGCATTTACTGAATCCCGCGCAACGCTAACACACTATTTTTGATCCTCACCCTAAGTCTTTCGTTCAGTTTTCTAAGCCCGACCAACATTTTCAGCGCATGAAGCTCCATTTCTACCAGTCAGATAATACCGCGGGAAAAAAGTTATCCTATGAAGCGATAGACGGCGAGCTGTCGCTCCCATGGCTCAAGCACACGCGACTAGTGGCCCTAGATTCACAATATATAGAGATGGAGGCACCGAGCGATCCCGCAGTCGCCATAGCAAGAGCATTGGCGTTTCATTTACGAGACATTGGGATCTTCGATGGGTATGATCCAGATGACGGTGGAGAGAGCGGAGGATATTCGGATTTCACTTGCAAACTAGAACTACTGCTCAACCATGCCAGTCAAGAATTTCAAGTTGCTCTCAACCTATATTACCGGTATCGTGGGGACAAGAAAGAAAGTCAAAAGACCGATTTGTCAGATGTACAAATCTCAAATTGGCTTTTCGATCGCATTGTCAACGACACAAATAGTCTGCCTCTAATTGAAATGAAGTTGAGGCATCTTTTGCAGTTGGACTATCTTAGTTGTTCTATCAATGGCCTAGATGTTGAGCTTTGATAGCAAAGGGACGAGGATGAGGGCGCGCCGGGACGACACCTCACGATCACAAATACGAGTAATAACGTGGCCTAGACTTACTCGTTTTATAATCAGGCCGTAATTCACTTCTCTATTGTATATTGTATGTTATAAAATTCGTTACTACTAAATGCAAATAGTGTCACGGCGATCGCGACATTTATGAGTTTGTGTTTATTGTTTGCTCAGGATTGTTTCTGATTTTGAATGTACTCAAGATAAAGATCTCCAAACACATTCCAATGGAATTTCATGAGCGTCGAAATACGATGCGAGATGCCGGTCATCTCGGAATCGGATTTCTTCTGTTTGAAGCCTTGTTTATTGTTCCCAAACTTGAGGTCCAGACTTAATTTGGTATCGGGAGTCTTGATGGATATGGTCTGCGCCACTTCGGTAATGATTTCCTTGAAAATCTTCCCCTCCATCAACCCATATACATCTGAGTTGGGTTGTATCTGCTTGATGAGCCAATTGTAGCTGAAGTCTATCAAGGGCTGAGGCAATTTAGTAGCTTGAGTGGCAGACAACGCGGGGCCATTCACAACACTTTTCACCAACTGAATGGCAATTGCCCGAATGTTTCTGGTCCACTTAATGTTACCATGTTCATCTGTGACGATCGCCAAAACTTCCTCTTGGACTTTCGTTATATTAGCGGCCTGAAGGCTGGCTGCTCTGTACTCAAACGCGGGCTCATAACTTGTTATGAGTTGCTTGAAAAGCACAATACAAAGTTGGACACAAACGAGTTGCCTGACATCGGCTCTCAAGAGGACTAGCCTAGTGTGATCGAATGCCAAAGTCGATGGGAACTCAGTCGCCATATTTCGACACGAAAGGAGATCTATTATCGAGGATGCGAGTACAGACTTGTAATCGTCCACGGTGTTATCGTTGCCTGAGGCTGACTGAGTTTTCTTCTCCCGATTCGAAAAGAACCATTTCAAAGAGTCTGAGATATCGATCTTACCGTGACTGATGAGTTGGTTGAAGTAATCTCTTTCAAACTCCACAGCTGTCTCGATCAAAACGGGCCTCAAAATACGTATCTGATGGTTTGCCACATCTAGCTTCATTGCCTCCAAGATGGAGAATATAGACCGTAAACCTTGCACAAGTTTACCGACGGAATTTTCGGTGCTTGCATCTTCGAATTTCGAAATCATTTCTGAGACCCACTGATCTCTCATGGGTGCACAGTGAGATTTGAAAACTTCACCAAGCCAACGTGCCATGGCAACAAAGTCAAAAGAGCCGCGGGTAAATTGCTGTGTCGCCAAGTCCAAATCCATAATCTCATTAACTGGAGCGCGGTCCTTAACCGGCAAGAGAGATAATAAAATATCACGTAATGTGGTGAGTAAAGCTGGCAATCTGTTGATTTTCGCCTGCTGTACACCAGATCTGATTCGAGGCTCAAAAAACTGTTGACACTCCTTCTCAACTTCGGTCCAGTACCTTTCGATAACAGACTTCTTTCTCCTCCCCCTGTCGCCGTCCAAATTTGGCCTGAACTGGAGCTGTGGATCAAAGAGAATATCGTGCCTCAACTGGGGGTTCTTCAAAATCTCCTGCAAATCTATCTCTTTGAGTGATTGCAAATTGATTGGTGGGAGTATCGGAGCTGCCGGCGTGGGCGCAGGCAAGTTGCCAGTGGGCCGTATGCGTCTATGAGGTACCGGCCGCTCCGGGACCGCTTGTCCTGCTCTGCATGGGCGCACCGGGAAAAGCTGCTGCTTCAACAAATTTGCCCTTGAAGTGTAGTTGATGATAGGCAACGAACGGGAACGGTACTTTCGCATCAGTTTCAGGGGTTTTGCAACATTCGGAGTCGGTGCTCCTACTGTTGGCGGAGCAGGGCGTGGAACGTTCTTCACAACCTGTGGCGGGCGCAACGGTATGTTCTTGTGACCCAAAACAGGCTCAAACGGCGGCGTTTCGGGCTGAGAGAAGTGTAACTTGGGCGCTGCACTCGTACGAAACTGTGGTACGACATTTTCGTCTGTGCAGAGGTCGTGATGCTTGAGCATAATGTGTCTGTGGTGATGCGGGAGCTGACCCTGATGGTGGTGAAGGTGATGGTGCTCAGTATGATGTGACATATCCAACGGCGTCAGCGTCAGCGGTATCGGGTCATGCGGCCCAGCGGAATTCTCGTCACGCAGTGGAGGTTCCGGCCGAGGCAGTGGATGTTCTTTGTTGGTGATCACTGAAGCGTCTAATCGAGCCCTCTTCGACTCGCCGCTGATGGAATTTCTGCCGCTAGCCTGCTCAAAGAACACGGGCCGCAAAGATTCCTCCTGAAGCATCTGATCCTGATTTTCATTTGCATTGTTGAGCTGTGAAGTCATCGTTTGCCTTTCTATTGTATGTTGTATGGGGTGAGAAGACGTGAATGTGGTTTTGCCCTTGAATTTGAATGAATAGGTCTCCTGGCCTTCGTATGAACAAGAGCGCCCTTGAGCAGAGGGTAAATGTGAAATGAAGTGGGGTGAGGGGCGGCGCCTGCTAACTCAACGTTTTCAGCGGGCAGGGCAAATGTGTGACTCGAGCCCAAGTGTATGCTTTTATCCTTTAAGCTGCGAATGTAGAAAAAAAGCGTGTGATAAATGTCTTCGTCCCCTGTATAAAATGAAGTGCCGTAGTTAAGTGGCCTTGGAGAAGGAGAGGGGAGGTTTCGGGATATAAGTAGTAATATTCGAAAAACCTTCAGCAAAAGGAAAATGGTGGCAAAGAATATGAAAGAGGATGAAGATGAAAATAAGAAAAGCGTCGGAAATGGATATAATGTGAAACAGAAAAAAAAAGATTACAAATCGTAAGGGGTGACACACCAAATGGCGATATGTATGAGGGATGACCGATTAAGCGCAGGCCAAAAAAGCCGCAAGCCTCATGAGAGTGTTGCGAATAAAAAGCAGTGTGTAAGCAGGCCAGAAAAAGAAAGAAAAAAAGAAACGGGCTCCTGCGAGCATGCACTCTCCGCGCTAGTTGCGGAACAGGGCCGAAAAAGACGGAATGGCAAAAATAAAAAGCAAATGAGAAGATGCAACACCGGAAAAATAGAACTATTTCGCAAAGTCTTTGAGAAGCAAACTTAGAGCAGAGCAAGCTTTGAAAAGTTCCAAATATACTTTCGCAAGTTGCTGCGTGATACACAATAATTGGCAAGTACATCGGTTTCACATCGATGGGTAGTAAAGCTTGAGTAATGAAGCTTGGTATCAGCATGTTACAAATGCTCGACGAAGCTAAAAAGCAACTCGTCTGAACGGAGGAGCTCAAAATATTTCATGCAGGCACTTGAGTATGGGATGAGAACGCGCCTTCGTGTCACCGTTGGCAAATTCCGCGCATTATCGTTTTATTCCAGCTAAGAATTTCAATCTCGATCTAAGGGCATTGATGGATTTCAATGACACAAAAATCCTGGAAAAGAAGTATCAACAGACGTTGTTTAACTGTATGACACTTGCCTCATCGTCTTGCTGCAACAGTCAGAAAGACCTTCTAGAGAGTCTATCATAAACTTAACTTTGTCCGACCAAGTTATTGATTTATTAATCCTACTAAAGAACATTGAACGTCCTAACCAGGTCCCTTTGAAACAAGGTAAAATTTGTGGTAGCTTCCCGGTGTGTGTAGATTTCGATACTGTAGTCTGATTCATCCCATCAAAACCCCCCGGACTTATGAAGACGCGATCTTATCTCAGCGGGCGCTGCGAATGAGGAGGTGGAAAATGATATCCGTCATATGCCGGGTATTTCGCGGTCAAATGCCGGCATAGGCTAGACGCATGCAGATCTACAGGTGAGACTATCGAGAGTTCCGCAGTTATTTCCCAGCAAATAAATTCGCGAAAGCGAGCACTCAGTTAGGGCTCAAGATTGTTAAAGAATTTAAAAAGACCCAATAATTTGACAAAGTAAAGAGCAGATAAAGGGATACAAAATAATAGCTCGGATGAGAACAGTGCAGCCAAAGCGGTGCATATACGGATAATATGCAGGTCCGCTTGTTTTGTGGCTAAGCCAATTTGTCTGGCCCCACTTCAAAGTCTCGAAGAATACCAAGAATTTATATTGATCAAGGACAAGAAGTAAAAAGCCGAGTCGTTACCAGTCAGTGCCTTCAACCGTGAGCGCGGGCGCGCAAGCTAAAGCTCTTTTATGTCATGAGATATGGTATGAATGGCCAAGAAACAAACATCCCGCTGAGCTCTTTCGGACCTATCGCTAGAAATGATCCTGAGCCGGCCGAGCGTCGGCGTCTTAGAAAAAAAAAATGTTTCCACACTCTGCGCATGCAAGCACAAAGTGTGATTACGAAAGAAACATTAAGTTAGGTTGCTATTCAAGAGACT
>JAKTYQ010000058.1:0-11355 GCA_030674525.1 Metschnikowia chrysoperlae
AACCCTTCAGTGACTTGATGAGCAAGTTCATGGTTCACTCACCACTGAGCGACTTAACATGGAAACAGAAGGATACTCCTGCAGAGTATTCATTCAATGCGACTCTGTTCGTATCGCAACAGGTAATGGGCCCTGTCAAGAGGGACAATGAGCTTACTGATTATAAGCTTGAGAAGGACGCAGCTCAGGTGTTTCCTGACTTCTACTACCAGTTCTTGAGAAACTTTTCAAAGGAATCTTGTGTCAATGCCGCGTATTGCGACCGCGACTTGACAGCGTTTAAGGCTGCCTTTGAAGGGCCAGAGAATGACATTCGGCGGGTGATGGCAAATGTGAAGAATGACTTTGCTACTGCTTTCAAGCGTGCTCTTGGTGCGTCGTTTGATGACGAGTATGAAACTGCTTTCTTCGACCGCAACTATGTCGAAACTCAGTTCGTCAAACGCTTGATCGAGTTGAAAGAATGGCCTGATTATGGTATACGCGAGAATGCTGTCATTGGGAAGGCTCTTTCTGGAAATGTGAAGCCATATGTGTGGTTTCTCAAGGCCTTCAACTCCACTGACAATGAAATTTGGGGAAGGGTATATCCTCTTCTCATCAAAGGATGCCAGTCAAAGGAGGACAAGACCACCTTCAAGAAGAAGTTGGAGAGTTACCAAAAGAAAGACGGGACTCTTCTTGACAACATCAATAACTTCATTGACTGTCTTGTGCTGAAGAAACTCTTTGTGAAAAGGGTACCCAAGGCTATCCAAGCGCAAAACTCAACTACTGGAGATGTGCAAGGAGAGAAGAGAACCGATTCATCGAAGAAAGGATCGGGTGGATTTCTGAAATTTCAGAAGAATCTGAACGGAGAAAAGGCGCCCCCATTTGGAAGCAACTCAAATGTGCGCGCGGGTAAGCCTGAGGGCAATGCCCCAGGGACTGGCAAACCTGCGGCGTCGTCATATAACGTTGAAGACTTAGATTCGGATGATCAATACACACCGACTGATTGTATCGACTGTAAGTCCTTGTGGGACTCTGGAATCACATGTCACGTGGTGAATGATCCCAGTTTGTTTTCGACATCATATCCAATGCGGAAAAGTATCAAAAGCTTGGTTACGTACGCCGAATGTACCGCTATAGGGGAAGTGCGATGCCAACTCTGGGATGGCACAGTTGTGACTCTTCGGGACACACTTCTTGTCGAAGGGCTGGACCAAAACCTCATGGCGCCTAGCATGTTGGAGGATGTTCATTGCTACACTGAAGATGGGAAAGTGATCAAGCTGGACACTGTGCAACCCGTTGGCTATGCTCAAGGGCGTCTTCCGATTGTGGCAGTCACAATTCTGAATCCTCCTGGACCAGAAGTCTATGCAGCCGAGATGCAGCCAGAGGATCTGGAGTCTGTGACTAGAGACGAAATCGATGATGAGGACATGTCAAACTCGGACAGCGGAGACGGAACGCCTACCGAAGCTGACATTGTTTTCGAAAACGATGAGTCAAACTCTGGCGTTGTGGATTCTGTGCCGGTCAGTGCATCCTTGAGTGGCATTACCGCTTTGGACACCCTGGTGCAGCGCAATTGCCAAACTCAAGGCAAAGTATGGCTCCCATGATATTGTTCATGTTGTCAGCAAAGGTTGCGAAGGTTGCATGACCTCAAAGTTTGTACAGTCAATGCCTATTGTCTCTGAGCAGTTGACAAAGGTAGACAAACCGTTTGAGATTTTGCATATTGATTTGAGTGGTCCGTTCAACTACCCACGGGCGTATGACAATGCGAAGTATTTTCTTGTCGTTGTTGATAGGTATGCTCGCATGGTCTATGTGTCACTACTCAAGGAGAAAAATGAGGCAGGTCAGCACTTGATCAGGTTCCTTAATGAAACTCATACAACACTAGCTGCGAGTCACTATCCTCGGCAGATTAGATCAGATAACGGAAATGAGTTTGTGAATTCGCAGGTGAATGCTTTCCTTTCTCAACACGGGATACAAGGCAAGTACACGCAAGGGTATTCCTCGTATCAGAACGGAATTGCCGAGCGCATGAATCGTCTGTTGCAGGACAAAGTTCGAGTGTTTCTCGCGCAAGGGAATGTTCCTCTCGAGTTTTGGTCAGAAGCTATACGCCTTGCTGCCTGTCTTCTCAACTCAACGCCACGTGCGAACATGTCTGAGTCGCCTTTTGAACTATTCTATCCTGATGGGAAAGCGCCAAAGCCTCGGAAGTTTCATACTTTTGGATGCTTAGCACATGTTCGATACCCTAAGGTGCTCAAGTCGAGCAAGTTCAGGCCAAATGCAGTGCTGTCTGCTCATCTTGGTCCAGCGTTGTCGCGTGCTGGACATCGTTTTTTCACATTCGATCCGCCCCATGTGTTTGAATCGGATGAGGCGGTGTTTCATGAAACAAGATTTTATTTCAAGGAATACTCGGTCTCGCCAGAGGTCATCAGAACCTTTTACGGAAACAAGTCGCCGACTAGCTTACTTTCACCTATAAAGTATCCTCTCGCTGCTAAGCGCCGCACGAAAGAACAGCGACAACAAGACTATGAGGGTCTTCAGCGGCTCTTTGACGTGGATTACGATGTTTCGCGCGGTGTCAGTTCCACCTCTGACAGTGGATCTTCTGTGCAGGAGTCAGTCCCGCCTCCTGACGTGGCTACAATAACTCCTCGCACCGGAGGGAGCTTGGCTTCGGAGCCTGGACCCGTGTTCAACACTGATTCCCAATGTGAGATACCTCATGCTGTGACTCCTTCGCTGGCGCATACGCTGCCTACGCGGATGGAACTATTAAAGAAGGTGTTTGAGAAGCTGGTTCCTACTGAGGACAGCTTGGGACCATCGACCACTCTGGTGACGGAACCAACTCAGACACCTATGCTCACAACACTGAAAGAGCCTTCTGGTACTCTGGTAGCGAAACCGGTGTGTCCAAGTCCGCACTTAATCGGACTGAAACTGTCTACGGTGCCCTCTGTGGAACTTGAGGTGCCCTCTCTTTCTTCAGGTGGTCTGATGACAACCTCTCTTGAGACGGATAGTCGGCTGAAACCACTGATCTCTGACAGTGCTCTTTCACTCAAGAAGCGATCTCGGGAAGATGACCCTATCCCGGTTTTTCAGCGCGTTACCCGTTTGAGAACCGGGGCGATTCCTCGTCGGAGCTTTCTTGTCTCCAGAGGAAGGAATGACACATTTGGCGCGACACTGTCAACGAGCAAAGCAGTTCGAGTGTCAGAGGAAGCTGATAGCGCCAACTACGTCGACGTTATGCAGTGGCATGAACTTTGTACTGTCGAAGACAATGATGTTGAAGATCAAGAAATTCCTTTAGATTCAGATGTCAATGTTAGGCGGAACAATGCAAGGATAAATGCACTCTTTCAAGCGTCTGTGTATCATGTGATGGGGCTGCCTGATTTGAACCAGTCTGTTCCAGTTTCGCTTGCACAAGCGAGGAAATTACCGGATTGGGATCACTGGAAAGAGGCGTGTCTTACTGAGATGGCTGCGCACCTGGAGAATGGGACTTTTGATGCAGTACCGTGTCCGAAAGGCGTGAAACCAGTGGGTTGCCGTTGGGTCTTTACGATCAAGGATAGTGGTCTTTACAAAGCAAGGTTAGTCGCCAAAGGCTATACACAGGTCGAAGGCATTGACTATAACGAGACTTTTGCTCCGGTCATAAAGCATACTACCTTGAGGCTCATACTTGCCATAGCGGCTTCAAGTGGTATGGTTGTACAACAGCTCGATGTGCTGCTGGCATTTCTTCATGCGAATCTCGATGAAGATATCTTCATGAAGCAACCACCGGGTTTTCATGTAGACCCTGTGTCAAAGGTCGAAGGACAAGAATACGTTCTTAAGCTCAACAAGTCGTTGTACGGGTTGAAGCAGGCTCCACTTATGTGGAATGAGACCATAAATGCAGAACTCTTGAAACAAGGTTTTAAAAGAGCTGTTAATGAGCCTTGTCTTTACTACAAAGGACAAGGTAGTGAAGTGCTTGTTGTGGCATTATACGTTGATGATCTCCTTATTGTGGGAAGTCATGAAAGTGAGATTGACAAGGTGAAGAAGGACTTAAGCCATCGCTTCAAGATGAAGGATCTAGGCTTAGCTAAGAAGTTTCTTGGCATTAACATTGAGTTTGGCACAAACTATACAAAGTTGCATCTCAGTGATTACATTGACTCACTTTTGAAAGATTACCATATGGAGACATGCAATCCTAATAGGACTCCAGCGGTATCAACCAAGAGCAGTGAAATCGTGGCCGATTGTGATAGCCTCCAGGACATCTCTGAGTACAGGTCAATTATTGGCAAGTTACTCTATGCTGCTAACACGGTGAGATTTGATATCAGTCATGTTGTTCTGAGGTTGTCAAGGTTTCTTGCTAGCCCCAAGAACAAGGATATGGAGGATGCAAAGCGGGTGCTTCGCTATCTTAAAGGAACTAAGTCGTTTGGGTTGTTCTATACAAATGAGAAGCATAATGACTTGACGTGCTACTGTGACGCTGACTTTGCCTCAGATATCGAGACGAAGAGCAGGTCGATTACAGGTTCAATCATTATGTACGGCAGTTCTCCTGTGTGTTGGAAGTCCAAGTTGCAGACAATGGTTGCTTTGTCTACGGTGAATGCAGAGTTGGTTGCTTTGTGTCATACGGCTACGGAGTCTCTTTGGTTGTCGAATCTTTTGAAGGAGCTAGGGTTTTCCCTTAGGTGTAATATGCTTTGTGACAATCAAGGTGCTATTAAAACAGTGAAGAATGCGGCTGTGCTTGAAGGAACGAAACACATTCGAGTCAAGGCAGACTTTGTCAAGCAGCAGTTGGATTTGGGAAAGCTTAACTTGGACTATGTGAACACTTCGGACAACGTTGCCGATATGTTTACGAAGGCACTACCATACCCTTCATTTAGTCAGTTGAGGATGAAGGCGAATATGAGAGATTCGTCTTAATGAGGAAGTGTTATGAAAAAGGCCCTTGGAGGGTCTAGTCGCACTAAGCATACTGCATACGTGATGACTAGACTCTGCCAAGACCTACCTTTTCCTTGTGGACTGACTAGACTTCACGGGATAGTGTGATGTTGTTCAGTACTTTCCTAATTGATAACATGCAACCTGTTACCCGTCTTCAGTTGTTGAAGCAGTGTAACATGCTTGACGGAATTGCATGTTAACAATGAAGTTCCTCGGGATACCCGGGTTTATCACCGGAGTTATCACGAGAGAAGTCGAATATAAAAGGAGCTGGGTTTCCCTCACAGGTCACTCAATTAATTAACTCATTCAATATATAAGTTACAATATTATCAATCATGGCTAGATCTACTTCCACCTCAACCACCTCAGCTACTCCTACTGAAACCTTCAGTGACTTGATGAGCAAGTTCATGGTTCACTCACCACTGAGCGACTTAACATGGAAACAGAAGGATACTCCTGCAGAGTATTCATTCAATGCGACTCTGTTCGTATCGCAACAGTGAGAGTTGGAGCACCCTGTGCCATAGTAGTTCCCGTAATTGGCCTCGACCAGATAGCCCGAATTATCGACGTCCACAATCATATCGTTATCCTCACCTGTACCCTGCATTATGAAGCTCTCCTTTGTAGGGCTGGCCCCGCCAAAGTCCTCCATATCGATGTCGCTTGTGACATAAGATACGCGGTCCCAATATCTATAGCTACTTTCCCTCCTTAGTTCCTCCTCATCCGTGATTTCGCGTAGCTTCTTACTATCCAAACTTTCATCTCGTTTGTGCTGCAATCTTTGCGCCTCAATTGCGTTTTCATCTAGCACTATATTGAGCAAGTCGGCATAAGTGAGGGCGACACTTGGGTCATTTGTGAGCGCAATGAGACCGGCAAAGTTTTTGAAAGGCTTTATGTATCGTAGTCCCTTGGCCCTTTCATTGTGTTTGCGCACAAAATTATTGAAAAGCCTCTTCAACCACCTTTGAAAATGCCTGATTACGATTGCGAAAGGGTGAACATAGTGTGAAATTGCAAGCCCTTGTAAAATGCGGTCTTTATATGCCTCTGCCATTTTCTCCAGTATGATGCTATTCAAGTCTGTTGCTCTGCGTTTTTTTGCTTGTGTCTCTGCTTGGTCTATTAGTGGATTGATCTCCAACGCTTGCGTATGGTGTGGGGAGGGATCATTGTGGAGGGAGAGGTTCTCGAGTAAGGATTCTAGTCTCACCCTCTTCGCAGGCCTGATAGATGCATCAATGTCTGTATTTAGCCTGTGCTTTCTGCTGATATGAAGGTAATTTGGATTGGACATGTATGTTTGGCCTGTGAGCTATCGATATGGCTGCTGATTTATCGTTCTCGGCATAGATCTTTCTGGAATCTCAATCGTGCAGGCTCGGCTTAACCTCCAGAATGGTCTCTCGTATCATCTATGCTTGTGTTTATCTCACTATCGAGCATTTGGATTTTACGTATGATACACTTGGATTTTTGCTCAGAGGGACTAATTTAAATAGCTCTATCATGATAGCATTCAGTGTGTGTTTTTGGTAACACCAGCTGGAAGGAGCAGACCTTCGCGCGACGCCTGAGGAGCAAATAATAATTTCGATCTCTAGACAGACCACAACGTAGCTTATGACTAAAACTAGTAAAGTGGTACACTCTCGCGCAAAGCAGTTCATAACAAAGTGAGTGCAATCGATCCTGAACAGCCTGGTTAGGTATGAGCACAATCAGGAAGAAGCGTGGCTCATGATCTCTTTAGCATCATCTGGAAGAAACTCTTTGCTAGATTTCAGACCAGTCTTTTCTGAAATAAGCTCTGTGCACAATTGATCATAATAACATTTTAATTTTTTCAAGTCGTTAATCGTCATCGATTCGAAATCTGTGAAATGAAACTTTGTGAGTTCTCCAATTGATGCACTGAACACGGATTCCTCGTTAAAATTCGACTCCAGCGTGTTGAAGCCCTTTGAGGAAATGCTGGTGTTAGACCGATGTCTCACAGATGTCTCGTCAGGAGGATTCTCCGGTATATTACAAAACCATTTTTCCATGGTTTGCAAGCTCGATGAGCGTGGTCCCAATAGGTTTCGACCGACATAACCAGCATCCTCGAAAGGATCCTCGATCGAGTGTACTGAGGACAGGGAAGCATGAACAGCGCGCGAAGAGTTTTCTGTGGCGACTATGCTAGCAGACGAGCCTGTTGCTGTATTTGCCGCAGAGCTTATCTTTGTCATAAACTCACTCATGCCGTTGGAGAATTTACTGGATAAAGTAGCTCTTCTTAACGATGCGGCTTGCGAGTTTCCAAGATTTTCGAGCGACCCTGATCTGGCACGACTCAGATTTGGTGACAATTTATCAAAAAGAGATTGCGATCTTTTGCTTCGGTTTGGCTCTGGTGTATGATCCAACATTGCGACTGTATCTTGCAGATCTTCTGTATCAGACTCAACAGGCTTCACGTGCAAATGCGAAGCCAGACCAATTCTCTCAAAGATATTTCTGACCCGGCTCAAGCCGTAAGGCTCGGTCTGACCACTGAACTGCTTGAGAGATGTCTCGAAGTCTGTTGTGAAAGAAGACAGCTCTTTTTTGGGGAAAGGATCTGTCGTCTTCACACCTGAATTCGACCTCGAACGATTGACACTTTGAGAAACTGCGTTGGTAAGTGTTTCAAAGAGGGAGCTCGAGCGCGATCTGCTCGTATCATCGAACTCATCCTCGGCTAATTTGCTGAGGTCCTTAGGGTTTATGACGTCCGGACCTTCATACTTCTTTTGTATGATCTCATGCAAAGAAAGGTTGAAAGTTTCATTGTCGAGCACATCAGCAGGAATTGTGAAACCTTTGGGAGCGATGTCAGAAATAGGTGTATTCAGAAGAAAATAGAGTACCGCTTCGCAATTAGTGAGACAAAATTGCAATTCACCCGTATTCAAGTACTTGCTTTGAATAAAGTTGACCAAAGCTTCATCGGATGAAAATTCGGCCAGTTCATTCTTGAAAGCTTCACTTGTGAATTTCGCATTTTCATCGAAATTCAATAATTCGGCGAGGCTCCTGCTTTGAATATTCTTTGACGAGCTATTCTTGTCAATTGGATTGTATGAAGATAAAGAGGTAGTAAGCGTGAATCTCGAAGTGTTAATTTGATGCGGATCTAACGGCTTCCAGAAGTTTTTGACAAATGTGAAGTGAAGATATAGACCGTTTTCGACCTCACACGGGAAGTGATTCACAAGAACATAGATAAAAGCGGGTATCAATACATCATTACTCAATTTAGATTGGTCGTTATCGTTGAACGATGCGCAAAGGTCGAGAATGATTTTCTGAATGTGAACAACAATGCTTAGTTTTGATGCGGGTGTTTGGGCTTGAATGAGTTGTGAAAAAGCGAGTTTCAAATCAGTCAAATGATCGGTTTTTTCGTTTTCTAATGAGTGTAAGGCTTTTTCTAGGACAGAAGACTCTGATTGACTCTCGTACCCGAGAAAACATTCAATTGGGAGCCTCAACTGGCGAAGAATTTTCATTTTCTCAGACAACAATTTTTGGAGGTGAATGTCACGCAGGTCGAACTTGAAAACCTTCTCATACAATGGCGTCGGATCGCTTGAGGTCGAAGAGGCGAATAGCTTAGAGTGGGCAAGTTCGATGGTCTTCAAAATGGTGAGGAACTTGTAAAACCCAAACACGCGTAGTTGGAAAAGAGCCTCTGGGTCAGATCTCTTTGAAAGCTTCACTGACGACGACGAATAGTTGGCGATAGCGTTCAAGTAATCGAACTGTTTGGGCTCCAGCTTGAAGATCCGTGACCTCTTGAGGAGCTGTCTCTTGTTGGTGTTCAGTTGAGTATAAATGTGAAACACTAGCGAGTTTAGATCCTCGTAAAACGCATCAAATAGCTTCTTGAGTTCTATCAAAGTGAGTGGGTTCTGATAGCGAGGCTCTCTCAAATATGCAACAAAAGCGGAAACTAACGCATCAACCTTTGGGTGTAGATCCTTTTCGGTAATTTCATCGACCTCTGCGATCAAATCCTTTAACAAGGTCGAAAGTGGCATGATACAACTGAATGGAATAAAGTGCGCTAGCCTTCTGTTAGTGTTGGATATACTAAGCCTTTACTTTGTGCGTTTGGGTGCTTTCTGCGTGAAAAACAAGGGGGCACCAGAACTCTGCAAGGAGATCAGCGCCTCGATTTTGAGATAAGATAAAAGAAGCCCGCGGTATAGCTATGAAGCGTTTCGATATGTGGAACCGGGGCCGGAATTGTTCATGAAGCAGAGGAAAAGTCTAGCGGCGAGGAATATTCCGAACCGTGATGAGCCAGGAAATCTTTCGAGAGACACAAGTGTTAAGTATGATTCTTCACCGGAGAGCACAGGTGTGGTATTCGCGTCCATGCGAGGCTCGCCCTGCCACAGGGGCTCTCTGGCCAGGACTGGGCTGTACGAGCTTCGCTGTGCGAGCAGGTGAAAAACAACGACTCAGGCCGCAGATGTAAATGTTTGACTTTTCGAGGCCGCTTTCGCTGACTCCGTATTACGGAGCTAGAAAATTTATGTTTTGCTAACTCTTCTATCTTGGCCACTCTTCCGCCTTGGATTTAGAAGGAGAGTTGAGAGAAAGCCTTACCGAGGATCCCGGACGCGTGATCATGCCTTTTCCGGTGACTGCTGCTGGTCGCACACAATCTCGAGCTGGACATGCAGATTTTCCACGTACTCTTGGTTGTTACGAAGAGGCAAATCGCTTTTTGATTACAAATTGTTCACGTGCTATCAATCTTGTAGGCTTTTACTTTATAATGAGCTCATGACACATCCTGTAGTCTTTGAGTCAGCAGAGAAGTCATTGCAGCCAAGTCCTGTTGCTGCTTGAAGCTTTTATTATGAACCTGATATTGCATAGCTCTAATGAAAGCACGGCGCAAGATGGCTCCTATAAACTCACGAATGTTGATCAGGGCTGTTCCTAGCGCCCGAAGATCCATCAACCAAGTCGATAAGCTCAGGGTAATTGTCATCACCGACCAATTCAACCTCAGACGCGTTCTCAGAAGCCACAGCCCTGATCTCAACGTGATCTATTCGGCTCTGCGCTAGCCCTTCGAGACGCCCGCGACTCTCCTTTTGCTCTTGCAACAACTTTCGAGTGATCGCATAATACCACGGTGGTGTAATGAGATATCTGTATAAGTTCAGTAAGTCAATCCCAGCGAAGTGGTTCTTCTTGATGGCAGCAAAGGCTCTGCTCCATTCCTCCCGATTTTTCGTGGAAGTTTCGTCGTAAACATCTTTCAAGTAGAAGTGCAGGATGTACCACCACAAGTGACCGATACTGAACACCAAGAATGTTTGCTGGGCAAGGCTGGAGGTGAAAAGAACGGTGACTGCCTGATAAGGGTCATGACGCACGCTCTGCGAAAATATTTGAAGCTCGCTCGAAAAGAGAAATTCGAGGAATTGTGTGAGAATGGGTGCATACTTTGCTGTGATGCTGATTCCCATTATCTGTAGATGCTCACTTGGGGTGTTCCTGCAAAGAATATAAAGAAGAACTTTCTGTAAACCAGGCCCGAGGAGAAAGAACGAAGCAGAGATGTCATACCAACGAGACAACACAGTAACAACGGCGACAATAGAGAATGCAATCTCTGCGATGAAGTAAGCAAAATCATAGGTTCTATTTCTCTCAAGCGTTTCTTTGAGGTTGAGATTCAGCTCCTTGTCAAGCTGACACACCCATTGTCGCGGCATATTCTCGGATCCAAAAATGTAGTTTTCTTCCAAAGAGTTGTTTGTTCTCGCGATGATAAGGATATACTGAACTAAGGTGAACAGTAGTGCTCCAAAGAAGCAAAAACTTGTGACAAGCCGCCAAGGCTCCACAAAAACTCGCGATGGAAGAAAAATGAGTTTTGTGAAGCTTGTCAACTCCATTGATATCGCCACTGCAGAAGCCCCTATGGCGCAAACCCATATTTTTGTAACCGGGTGGAGGGGTATTGCCAACGGATTTAGTCCGTCCATACCGAATTGATTATGCGGGAAGGTTGTATGAACGACGTTTAAGACTCATACGGCATGCGCGCGGGGAAAAAAGGGTAGCTGGCCTTTCAAGTTATTGATTCGTGATGTGGAGACCTCGAGTTCGGGTGTACAGTAATTCGTACCTGGTCAGACGAATGCAGGTGTAAAGGTTGTATCAATCCTGCATCCCCCAAAATTGACAAATTCCTTTATTATCTTGGCCAGTTCATCAGAACACGACGACGAATGGCGATTGAAACCCGTGACGCAGAGGGCCTCGCGGCAATCGCAACTT
>JAKTYQ010000059.1:0-11280 GCA_030674525.1 Metschnikowia chrysoperlae
GATAACGGAGGTGGTCAGAAAACAACTGCCACAGTGACGTCGTGGTGGCAAAGTAATCCCTCATCTAGTGGTAATTATGATAGTGTATGTGATGCGTACTGTGACGAGTATGATTGCGGCGATGACGACTATGACTATGAGGATTCCGATGACGACGACGACGACGACGATGATGACGATTACGACTGTGAAACTGGCGCAATCGAAACCGGAAGTGGCAGTGGATCTGGCGAGTCTGGTGAAGATACAGCTAAGACCATTGTAACGACAAAAACTTCCACTTCATCTTATAAGACAACTATCGCTGGCCAAGAGACCGAGGTGACTTCTATCGCAACGCTTGTTACCACGTACACTACAAAAAACAGGGACGTACACACCGCAACAGAAACAAGTGAATATACCAGTGAGTGTATTGATGAAGGTGGCGAGGAATTTGGGAGTACATTAACAAGCTCACCTGATCGAAGTCAGCTGTATCACCGTGAGGCAGGATCAAGCACATCATCAGATGTTTCGGTTAGTACGTCCGTGACAGCAGTCTCCTCAAGTTCTACTTTGAGCGTGATTTCAAGAAGTACAACCTACCTGAGTGTGAGTGCAACAGTTTCTGGAAGTCAAGTTGAAAGTACACGGGAAAGTGCCACTTCCATCATTCAATCGACGTCCGCAACCGCTCCGGAGAGAAGCTTGCTCAGTCAAGTTGCAGATGTCATATTATGACACCCCTGGATCATACCCAATGAGGCGCATGCAATGACATTGTATACTTCGCAAAAAATTCAAAGACAGTAACGACTCACAATGTAGCGTTCGCAATTCACCCAGCAAAACATGACATTGCGATGCTGAGCAATGGTGAAATTGCAAAAGCCGCAATTGTTGTCTTTTATATATATAAGGCTCAATAATCTTCCAAATCTCAATTTCGATTCGCTGGCAAACCAAATGTCTAAATCTCTCCTTGTTTTTATGTTGTCTGCGGCTCTTTTGACATCACACGTTGTTAATTGTGCAACTAGTGACAGATCAATCGACAATCAAGACCACCAGCTTAGAGTCAGCCATAAAACAAACTTCACGCTGAAACAATTTATAGACACAGAATCTAAAGATGGATCAGCTGCACCAAAACCAGACTGGCAAAAACTGTCCCACGTCATCAAGGAAGAGATCAGGGCGACATCTCTGGTACTTGATTGGTTCGTGGCACGCCTCAGGTCATTCATCATCGACGATGTATTTGACAAGGAGAGATTCGAATACATCAGGACTCCAATGGGCGAAGATCTAGACGCATTATGGAAACGCGCAGACGAAACTCTATTTGATGCGTATCTTGAAAACCAGCTAAACTTTGCCACTTATTTCTATCGAGAGATGGAGGAGTGCGCCAACATACTCAATTTTTGTATTTTCAACCAAACAGAGCAATACATGATACGCTGGGTGGCGGGCTTAAACCTCACACTTTTGACACTATTCAAACCAGGTGGATATCCTGACCCCACCGCACCTGGGTATGCTGAAATTATAAAGCGTCTGCGCCGCCTCCTTATGTTTTGGGATAGAATATACAGCGAGATGGAAAAAGTTGCTCTCAGCTTTGTGATCATGTTTGAACGCAAATTAACTCAGGCTGAGAATTTGCTTAGGCACTTGGAGAGCGCTTGGGACGATGAGGAAATGAGATGATGATGTTCGTCCGAGTTCTTGTATACGTTCATTTTTGAGACTTTCAATTTGAGCAGCTTCGCAAGTGAAAAATCTATGTTGTTTCCGAAGTTTAGTGTTCATGATACGAAATGCATTTTGGGGGTTTGCGATTCTGTTCGTGCCAAGCCTGTCTTAAGTATATAAAGATGGCTTTTCCCTTGTATCACCGGGAAGCCAGGCTGGCTGTCTTAAATTAAGTACACAATAAATGTCTGTCAGGTATGAAGAACCTAACACAGAAGCACTTTTATCATTATGCCCATCGTTACACTCATGGACCACATCGACCTAGTACAGAGTACATGGATTGTTGCCAATTAAAATGGTCCATTGAGCCATGGGGATACCTATGGACTCAGACTCAATCTTGCTTATGCTCTGGCAAGCAAGCGACCGACAGTTCAGGGTGCTGAATAATAATCCTTGACGACAGTCATTACGCTCTTTCTTTCAATCACAAATTCTGACGATCACTTTGTGTACCGCTGAAAAACTTGCAAAGTGATCAGCGCTGAAGACTTTAGTTTACTCAGGTTGTCTATGAGTAGGACGAGAGTCGCTCTCCCGTGTCATTGTGGGATTCTCGTTCCGTTGACGTTCCAGCTGATTAATCTTGAAAGCGGCTTCATAACTAGCCTTTTGTCAATCCGCCTTAGACTTGCGTAGCTTTCTCGGTGTGTCAGCCTTTATGTTTGAGATATAGCGGTCCATATAAATTAATGTTTTTCTGCACGCATGCGTTGAGTCCTGAAAAGAGTAGATACCGCGAGAGAAGTGTCCGTCACATCCTGATACATTTCATTCCAGAGTTACAACATTTGTACTAAGTGAAACACTGTGCTTTGCAAGTGCTCAAGCTTTGTACAAGGGTAACCATCAAACTCATGTAATAATAATAGATAAAGATTGATATTCATCACCGATCGCACCGAGTAATGTATGAGATTGTCTGATTTGCAAAACTGCAAAATGACTACCGCTTGAGAAAAGACTTCGTGGGTTCGCCAGACAGATTTGCGAGCCTAGTGTGCGTACCGCCGCAAGGCTCTGCCATCCTAATATCGTCCGTGACCCTTTGACTTTGAAATGTATCTCTAGTTGCAAAAGACGTAATGTGCGCAGAAGTTTGCTGCAAGGATCGCTCAGCAGTTTGCACGATGGTATACCCGTCAGATGTGGCTATGCGATTCAGCTCACATAGTGAGATTTGTGCTTCCAAGACTGAGTTCGAGCTGACCTCTCCCAGTAGTGGCCGGGAGAGACCTAAGGCGAAAACCGATGTGATAATACGATCATGGATCTTATGAATGATGTCCATCACGGTGGTCGAGAGATCCTCCTATATGCACATGATGAACCTCCCGATCAAAATTGCAGGAATGGGCTTTTGGAGAGCGTGAAACATGTAAGTTCTCAGAATTCCAAAAGATTTGCAAGATAATCTCGCTTTTAGAAAAAGTTTAAAATCCTGCTCAGCGGTAAACTCATTGAACGTTCAGCACATAGGATTTGCCGCCGCATTGACTCTGGTGACTTACGCAGCTCGTGAACTTCGAGCGAGAATCTCTTTTCAGGCTGAGAAAATGACCAGGAAAACAGAACACAGTGAAACCCGCTTCAAAACCTAAAATTAACGTATGGAAGACTAGCGTTTATCGATGGACCGGTCAGGCAGCACTGCATGTTGCTGTTGGCGGCTGTTCCTTAGCCCGAAACACACTTTTGCACTTGCAATTCAAAGACTGTTGATACTAGATTCTTTTGCACTCACTAACAAATACCAAATCAGATAAATCGATATCTCTCTTCAAGCACCGCCCACCTCGATTGGTCGAAGAGTCCCCCACATGTCAGACACCTGCACGCGCAGTGCGCACGCCACCTCTATACTATCAGCTGCCTTGATTCAGAAACAAACAAAAATCAATTATAGATTGCCCACGCAAGCAAGAAATGAACAGACAGACGTTTTTGTTTATTGTACTCCTAATAATTTTTCTCGATTTCCCGCGAGGCGGGCCTGACCCGGACCTGGAGAAAAATGCCGCTGTACTAGCGCAGTACCGAGGTGCACTCCACGAGGGCCATGACGGGCTTTCAAAAAGCGAATACTACATGGGTTACGGCAATTTGACCGGGCTCAAACTCTCTTACGAAGATGCTTTGGCCCACCGAAACGTTCTGCAATGGCCTTTTAGAGAATATACGCCACTTTCGCCGTGGCAAGAGACGCAGGAACACTCTTTATTACCGGATTTGGTGAGCGGCAAAGTCAGGCTGTTCTGGGGCAAAACCCCGGTGACCGAGGACGGAAAGGCGTACTTGCTCAACATCCTGAGTCACGCATCTGGCGAGTTTGAGATTCTGCATTTCCACCAGCCGCTCACGCCGATTCCGATGCCGCTCCCAGCATACTTAAAGGAATTTTACAATAGCTACCGGCAGGCCCGGTACGACGAGGAAAAAGAGCGGTATGAGGCAGACCCCGAGAATAACCTGCCGCCGGCGGAGATCCCAGAAACCGTGGATAAGACAGGGAACATAACCACATACACGCTGGGCAAGCTTTCTTTCCTGATTCAGCCCTTGAAGGCCGTATACCCAGAACTCCAACCGGCGCGACTCGGGCTCGACCTTTATGAAGACGCCACGCTCGTGCACGTCAATGTGGAAATCTCAGATACACTTGCCAAAGACCGCAATCGTTTCTCGGTCTTCGCTGTTTATTTCCAAAATACTGGCGCGCTCGTGGGTCTCACTAACCTGGCCAAGTTTAGAGGCACGAATGCCCTTCCGCATTTCGCCATGTCGGAGGAGGCGTTTAACAAGTCGCGGATTCTAGTATCGCGTTTCTACTCTGCAATGAACCTCGAAAAAGACTTCAGTTTGGACCTGTTGACCAATGACATTGACGCCGCTGAGTCGCTGTGCGAGATAGCTCTATACTTGCAGTTGGAAAAAACTGCGTACACAAGACCCGAGTTGCAGTATATTGACGATGAGCTCCGGCTTCGCCAGGGGTTGCCTCTTCCGCCAATTCCCGATGTGGAAATATCACATGCACTTTTGTACTCGCCAGACTGCGGTCTTGTGTTTGAGAAAAAGGCCGACACTGCTCTCACAGGGTTACGGCTGGAGGTGAGACTCGACAAGATGCGCCGCGCATTTGTCGGCATGCTCATATTGACGCTATTGGAGCTTTTTCTTTTCTTACGCCAAGCAAAGGTGACTAGAACGCCTAGCGACCTTTCAAACGTATCAAAATTATCGGTTGTGCTTCTCAGTGTGTATGATCTGGTGTTGGCCGTGATTATGATGCTGATCATGTGGATCTCAGACTTATACCTTATCTGTGCGTGCAACACAGTGTTGAACATATTGTTGTTTTATGTTTTCGAGCTGAGATACTACGCCTCGATCGACGCTGCACAGCTGAACGAGCGCGGGATGTCGTGGTGGCAGATCTTGAGGGGATACAGGCAGTCAGAGCTGGGGGTGCCGCGTGATTTGGAGGCTCAGACTGCAGTAAACGGCCTTCCTGCCGCTGATCCCGCGTCTGCCCAGACAACAGATACGAACGCTGTACCCAACGCGACGCCCACCACGGTGCCGCCGCCTCCAGATCCTACAGTGATAGGGCCTTCTCCTTCCAGTGGAGTGTCACATTTTGCATTCAGCTTTGTACTCTCTTTTGCAATTGCCATGGTCGTTTTGGCGTCGACCGAATGGAGTGTCAATAGAGCCCGAATTTTTGAATACTGGCTATTTATTATCGTCAACTCCTACTGGATTCCCCAATTCTTCCGCAACACATTGAAGAACCGTTCGAAGAGTGTACTGTGGGAATTTGTGTTTGGAACCTCATTGGTCAGATTGATCCCTTTGGCATATGTTTGCTTGGACAAGGCAAATCCGTTTGATCACCCTTCAAATCCACTCTTGTTTTTTACTGTTTCGAGTTGGTTAGCTGCCCAAATGTTGTTACTCTATTTGCAGAGCAGACTCGGCGCCAGGTTCTGGCTTAATAGCAAGTGGCTTCCTGAACAGTACAACTACCACCCCGTAATTCATGTGAAGGATTTGGAAAATGGATTTTCACGTGACATATTGGCGAATTTGAAGGCAGAGCCAGGGCAGGACGTTTCGATGTACGAAAGCGACTGCGCTATCTGTATGTCTACGTTGAAGTTTCCCGTCTTGATGTCTGAGAGCGTGAATAAGAAACCCTACGAGGCGCTCATGAGAGAGGTCATGATCACGCCATGTTACCACTCGTTTCATTCTGAGTGTTTGGAGGATTGGATGATCTACAAGTTGCAATGCCCGATATGCAGAACATCGTTGCCCCCTGTCTAATTGCTAGTTTGAGGTTTGTCTTACAGCATAATGAATCCCATGAGACCTGAGAGTATTGCGCATGGTGGCTATCTTGCTGAGTGCACGTCACTTCATTAATCATACATAAGGGGGCTATAAACATGGTCTAAGATTGTTTCATATCGATTGAGCAATTTTCAGCTGCTTGCAGATGAAATGCTACCTCGCTTGGCCTGTGATCTATTTATCACGTTCCTGGAAGGCGCTTTAGGATTTGAGTTACGCCTCTTTCTGGCGGCTTTCGGCTTCTCGGTCTTCCCTTGCTCGGCAGAACTGATGGATGTGAGACTGGACAGTGATTTCCTTTTGACCATAAAGTTGAGCCTGGAGAACGGCATTGCAGGGAGCGTCATAGTGAGTTCTGACAGGACGCAATAAAGCGGCGGTAATTAACTTGTTATCGTGTATCTTGACTCAGGTGGCCTGCATAAACCGCGCTTGTGTGAATTAAAACACACATTTATACCCATTGCAGGGTTTCCATAAGTTTTTATACAAGTGACCGTCGGCGTGCGGCGCCATATGCGGTAATACGCAAGTGAATGGGTTTCGGGACGGAGGCGGGACCGAGCAGCCGCGCTAATGATATGCCTCATGCATGAGTTTTCCGCATTGCGCGTGGCCGATGGCAACCGCTCTGATGTATTTTTTTCTTGGCTGTTCCTTCGCCTGCATTCAAGAAATAAATCAACATTTATTTTAAGATTCTTCGAAGTGACATAAATACCCTAGCTGCTGATCATGACTGATCGTGGACACACTACTGTCATCATCATTTATACTCAGGAGAATCAGGAAGTCAACCTATTATGACAAAACTCACGCTCAAAATTTTGCTCGTACTTCATGCGATGCGGCTGTCTTGTGCCGGTTGTCATCGCTAGCCGGGAGTCATCGCTAGCCGGGTGCCGAAGTTCATGTGGAAAGCATACGACACTTTGCCACCATCCCCGTATTGCAAGAGATTACGAAAACTCATTTGTCATCGACCAAAAAAAGTGAAACTAGTCAAAATAAAAAAAAAATAAACTATTGCTGTTTTAAGAGAGCTCCCACTCGAGGCAAGCAATCAAAGGGGTGGACTGTGAAGCCATACACAGGCATCTCAAGAAATTTCACATTCCTGGAATTGTGCCTCAAGCATCGGGTCCTTATTTGTGATATCCTAACATAACATCATTTAAAGCTTTTCATACTTTTACCTGTTCGTTAGGGAGCGGCAATATTCATCACTCACCAGGAATTGATGACAAATCATACCTCCTTTAAGTGTAGCTCGTGCACGTGATAGATGAGCGAATACAACTTGAGGCCGGTGGCACGTTTCTTTTACCAAGTAATGATCACGCCCCGGGCAGCAACTTTTAATGCCACTTACTGAGCAAGTCTACATCGGTTTTCTGACAAATGAATGTGCTTGTTCAAGTGACACGGACCAGCCTCCTGTCAAATGCACAAGTCACGTGACCAAGTCTAAATCGAATCACACAGGAGAGGAGCCTGTGGCACTCTTGAGCGGGCAAGAAACAACATTGAGTTCGGTTCCGAGAATTTCAACTGTTTGGTGTCTCCAAAACAAGCATACTCAGAAATACAGCATGGCGGAGACTACCATTGCCGACAACCAGACGGCGATTCGGAGATAAGCGCGCATTAAATACGGCTCGGCCGGTTGGCCTCCAAAACCCGGAGATAACTTTCGAGCCGTTTTTCATCGCCGAGAATGAAGTTTGTTGTGTCACAAACGATCTGTTCAGGTAATTCAAGCTTGTTGCAGAGTCTCATCCAGCGATCGAAAAAACTCATGTTCTCTTGTTCGCTTCCAAACATCTCTCGCGGAAGTGTATGTCCGACGAGCTTGCGCCGGAGATAAGCCTCTACATGAGCTACTTTCAAATTGCCTTTAGTGCCCTTTTTCTTCTCGGCTTTCTCGGAGTCAGCATAATCGTTGAGCGTCACACGTAAATCTCGGTAAACCTGCTCAAGCTTGATCTCGGATAGTTCTGCATTGAGTGCGTCAATTTCTGCAGAGTGCTTCTTACAAAAGTCCAGAAAATACATCTGACGCACTTCCGCTTTGAAATCCTGTAAATATCGCAAAAATCGGAGTTTTTGTGTAGGAAACTTTCCGTCGAGCGTTATATCGCTCTTCTTCTCCGATAGTTTGGAGGCCACCCATTCATCAAAGGTCTGTTCTCTAGCCTTCGGATCAGGTAGCCCATAGTACGCCGATCTTTGCGTGAACTTGGGTAGAAGTTCTTCCTCAACAAGAAACCAGGGATCGTATATCGAGATGTCACCCTTTAGTTCCTCAAGGAGATCGATGAAGTCTTGTCTCGCTGAAACGCCATTTCCCGTTGCGTCTTCGTCAGACTCAAATGCGAGATCAAGGCCGCTATTCACACCTTCATCAGTATCCAAAAGAGCCTCTTCCAAAGCAGAATCAACAATATTTTCCGATGTTGTATTTTCATTCTCCTCTTCGCCATCATCACCATCTTCTGAAGACGAGTAGCCAAGATCAAGCCCTTGTTGGTCGTTCCGAGCTTTATCGATGTCACCTGTGATGAGATCATCTTCATCCTTGTCTGTCGCTTGGCAACGAACGATGCTTTTCATCGAGGCCACTTCATCGACGTCTGCTTTATCCCGTGACGCACTTTCGGATGGCTCAATTTCTTCAGCCTTGTCTGCTCCCACCTCATCTTCACAGCCCAAAGCATTCTCGACCTCGCGCCTTTTCAGACTAGGACCTCTTTCCAGACTCTTTCTTTTCTTTTCATTTTTTTCGGGAACTCCAATCCTGAAGCCATTTGCCATGGCGAAAAGCACTGCCAAATCATCGAAATCGACCTTACTTGCAAAATCGCCAATGCCCGTTTCGGAGACCTGCCACACAGACACGCCCGTTGTCAAATCGAAGTAGAAATGGCTGGCGCCTTTAGCAACTATGATATACCATGTGGTATCTTGAATGGGGTACGTGAATAGGGGCTGTAGCATAAATGGCTGTAGATTGCAATCGATGCTTGATGGTGGCATCTCCAGTTTTGAAAAGGTGGGGGTATACAGGATGGTTACATGCAGCACTGCGACCTACTTCCCCTTTCAATTGGTGTGTCATGGCGAGTTCTTGCAAACAAATTTCGGTTTGTTTATCCAAAATTGACCCGGAACAACTCTACAATGTCTTGATAGCACTTCATTATATTCACCGTGATGTAAATAGAAAAGGAGGGACCGGGGTCTCGAATTCGTGGCAGGACTGCCTGCAGTCCAAATCCAGAAACGTCGCATGCCCCCACTCAGCTACTTGATTTATGCGAGATGCGGACAGGACAAAAGACCAGGAAACAATAACCGGGTAAATTCCAAGAGATCAGCATTCGCGCCCCTTGAAGACAAGCCCTGGGTTAAACAACTGGAAAATCGAAACAAAAGAGTGCAGCTTGAGGCACTTTTGGAACTAAAACTATTGCAATGCGAGTCCTCAGCTCACCAACATGTCCACGGTGAGCTTCAATCTTTTGACTTCTGGCAGAGACGCTAGCAGACTTTTTCTCAGCTTCTCTTCATCCAGAATACTCTCGTCCAGCGTTTCTTCCTCCAGCTTAAGACTGACCAACTGCTCTTCGCCTATAGACTTTTTGAACTTTTTGCGGATTCGAGGAACGGCCACTTCAGAACCCTGATGAAGATTCTTGGCGTGTCTCAAAAGCAAGTCTCTTCTTGAAAAAGCACGGGTGCAAATACCACATGCAAATGGCTTCAATTTGTTATGTGTCAGCATGATGTGCCTGCTCAAATGTTCATACCGTGTAAACGCACGCTCACATTGCTTGCAATTGTAGAGTCTAGAGTTCCCAGTGGGCGTCTTTGTGCCGAATTTTCCTGGGTCATTTATTCCATTCACAAAATACAAGTCCTTTGCCTTTGGCATGAAGTCGGCCATGTTGTCTGACATCCCTTCAAAACAATTGCAGGAATTAATTTAAGATGGCTGATTGAATCCAGAAAGATGGTGTAATTGTAAGGTTGACCAATGATTAAAGTATGCGATCCAATGGTTGCAACACTGGAACCAGGTAAAGAATTAATCTTTTATATTTGAGATGGTTTGATGTGATAAAACTCGAAATTAAATCTGGACGTAATATCCTAGCTCACTGATGTAAAGTATTGCTCTTAATTTCTTATCTGGAAGTCTGGGGGGATGACTTGTATATGTACTTATGCTATGTATTTTACGCAAGGGCGCAGAAATGCGAGGTAGTGGTGATATGTTGATACAGTCACCGTCCTTGCATGTTTGCGAGAGCAAAATGTTCCCCGCAATCTGCAAATGTGACAAGCCCCAGGGCGTGGGGAAGGTGGGGAATCCGCGAGCGGCAGAATCATCGTGCTTCTCGTAGTGCATGCACAGACGCTCTTGCAGGTGACAAACGCTCGCAAAACGCAAACTACTCGGCTGAGCCACAAGCGGCTAGTAAGTGCTACAAATGAGAGGGTTCTTGGGATCTTGGTTACACACATACAACTGAGTAACTTTGGGCGGTTTTTAATTTCGATGGTTGGACAGTTGCCAAGGCCGCTAAGAAAATACGCGGGTACAAAAAAAAAAACGTTAAACCGCAGGGCTATGTGCTCGCCTGCATATCTTCAGAGGGGTGCAAGAGGGGACAAGAGGGGGCCCCTTTACAGCATATGGTGGTGTGGAAATCTGAGATCACAGTGTCTGCGTGGCTTGTGCTCAAAGTCCGGGCAAGATCCGAACGTCCGAGGCTTCATGATGTCGGACGCGACGGCCGAGGCGGGGAATATAGACGGCTGTCGCGAAGCAAGAAAAAAATAAAAAAGAAACCCGGGCATAGTCGGTACAATGCGCAATTGCCATCCTACAGAACCCCTGCACCAGACAATGGCCTGGTTGCACGAGGTTTTATTTCAGATCTGGGGCGCGCCTGAACAATAGCAAAATCTTGTTCTAGAAAGGCAGCAAAAGACGATGCGCGTATGATACCACCCGTCGATTTTCTCCTCTTGAATCTTCTCATGAGATTCAGGGATCAACGTTAGTTGTCCCGGCCTCCCCCACGATATCACTTTCTGAAAAATGGCGAGTACATGTTCCACACACGGCCTACCGCCACACGAGCATCTTTTTCATTGTCTGAACTGGCAAGCGCA
>JAKTYQ010000060.1:0-11127 GCA_030674525.1 Metschnikowia chrysoperlae
AACCTGATGATTGGTTGCCATCAACGATCACCCTGTACTTCATGTAATCCGTGGCTCTACGTCAAAAGACATCTAACAAACACTTCGCTTCAACAACTATATTAAAATTTTAGTTTACATGCTTAAGAAGAAGCAGCAGGAGCAGCAGCAGGAGCGTCGACAACGTCCATCTGCTTGGCCTTCTTGATGGCCTTGTCGTTGTGCTTCTTGCCCATGATTCCACCACCCCAGTGCTTTCTGGATTCCTCGTACTTCTCGATGAAGTTGGCGTTGATGGTGGAGATCAACTTGGCCAAGTCAGCCTCGTCAGCAGCGGCGACCTCGGTCAAGGCAGCAACGGAAGAAGTCTTCTTGTGAACCAAGGTTCCCAATCTAGCCTTGCCCTTGACAATGGCGTATGGAACACCCATCTTTCTGCACAAAGCTGGCAAGAAGATGACCAACTCAATTGGGTCGACGTCGTTGGCGATCAAAACCAACTTAGCCTTCTTGTTCTCGATGAGAGAGACAACGTGGTTCAAACCGTACTTGACAACAACTGGCTTTGAAGAGACATCGAAAGCCTTCTTGCCCTCGGCAATAGCGGCAGCCTCCTTGGTCAATCTGTCCTTCTTCTCGGCAGAGGTCTCAGGTCTGTACTTGTTGAACAACTTAAAGGTCTGGGTGGCGGTGTTCTTGTCCAAGGTGTTCTGGAACTGAGCAATTGCAGGTGGGACCTTCAATCTCATGTTTAAGATCTTCTTCTGTCTCTGCAATCTGACATATTGAGGCCATTTCACAAATCTGGTCAAGTTTCTCTTTGGCTGAATGCTCTGGCCAATACCGTAGTTCTTGGGGGTAGTCTCGAACAATGGGTTCTCTGGAGTCTTGGAGGAGTCAGACTTGGCAGCCAAAGGGGCTGGAGCGACCTTCTTTCCTTTTGGAGCCATTTTGATGTGTCGTTAGCGAGGAAACAGTGGACGTCAAGTCTTCGCCAGTTTTTTTTTCTTCAGACTGCCCGCGCACTCTGGTATGAATGTACGGATGTGGGCACTACAACTGCATCTCCCTGCACATCCGAGTCGCGCTGATTGAGCATCTCTTTGTCACGTGATGGCGGTGACTGCCATTTCTCCCCATTTGCAGCCGTTCCGGGGTCAAGGTAACAATGGGCCTTGTGTTAACAGATGTGTCAAACTGAGTCCTGACCTACTGATATAATTCCTATCACTTAACAAATGCACTTCATGACTTTCTGACCAATATTTATCTCTCACACTCGCGCAGCGAGTTTGTGGAGCAGATGAATCTATGTTATAGACGAACTTTGCTGAGCTCTTAGATTTCATTGTGGAGGAAACGTCTCGTCCCATATACCTGAACCTATGATGAGACCGGCACCCATCGCTCATTTTGCCAACCTTTCACAGTATATTGTGCGTAAGTCTTACCCAATGTGGGCGATGAGCCATTCCCTAAGCAAGCAGATGTCGCAAGCCTACCCGCGGGCTTCATGAACTTTCTGTGTGCTGCCCATGGCACATTTCTTCCTATTTTTGACACTATGGAGGTTTTTCTACTTTCGTTATTCAAACAAATGTAGGTGTCTGGGTTGATTGTTGTTCTTGGGCACGAGTCAGTGCGTGGAGGCAAGACGACGGAGTCCCACAATTTGTCTCTTGACATTTCAGAGATCCTATTGAGTCCGTGTTTTGCATCGAACAGTCTTAACAAAGGGTGGCAGACTAAAAGTTCCACGTCTTCTGGACCTGTTGGGAGAACCTTGTTGATTCTTGCGCTGCAGTCAAGCGCATAGCGTTTTAAAAAGTTACAATTCATGCGGAACTCTCGGTTTCTTGCCTTCGCCCTGCTTGAATTAGTTTGAGTTGTTTCCATATTGCTTGCGGCAAAAGTTTCGAGCTCTTTGTGAGTCTTCTCATCAATAGAATCAGAGTAAGCTGTCTGCATTGAGTCATTTCCTGGAAATGTATCGGTAATATCCTCTTGGCTGCCAGAGCGAAGTGGATACTCGATGAATAAGGCCAGAAATGCCTGCCAGACACTCAAATTCGAAACCTTCGGGAATTTGTAGGACAATCTATACCTAAGCGGTGTGTTCGCCAGTTCTGTCTGTGAGGCCCGGGACTCTTTGAGAAGAGCCGCTAGCTTGCTAGAAGACAGCTGCCTTTCAAGCAGTGGCTTCAACGATACTGCAGCGATTGAAGATACTAATACCGTCGACAGATGCGCACCCTGTCTGCAAGTTGTCGGGTTCCGGATGAACTCGTTTGACAAAGTGGTACACGCGCACGAGGTATCACTGGTAGCTGCTGACGATATGGACTCGCTGTACGAAATATCAAGTACGCTGTCAGCTTCAGAGTCAGATGAATGGTCCTCATTGTCTGAGGCGTCAAGCGGATGCGGAGGCGATCTCATGCGGGGAGGTCTTCGGCCCGCTTTGATGTTTGAGTCTCGTAGCTTTTTTGTGGCCTTCATTATGTTCAAAGGTGATGACATCATATCATATTTTCCCTGTGTATCAGTTGTTTATTTATGACCGACCTTACCAAAGAGTCTCTTATCGAGGTCCAATCGTTTTTTTGTGATGCTGAAAATTAACGAAGCAACAGCTATATGATTAGGCTTCGTGATTGCGCTTCGTCAGTATGATGTCATATGCTCAAAGTCCTGAAGCCTCTGTCGTGTTCTCAAAGGGAGAGTGGGTAAAGATCAAACGAAAGATTTCTTGAGGAGTATTGCAGTTGAAGATAAAGAATCACCCAACGATTTTTACATAGCAACTCATCACCTCAAAGCACTGAGTGAGACAAATGGTCGCATGTGTGCCGTTGTGGATTATGCACACGCCCGCGGGCCATTGGGTTGCCGTGTGGAGCGAAGGCTTATCTCTATTCCGTTAATGTGCGCGAGCGCCGAAAAAGGCACGCATTCCGGAAATTGCTTCGCGGCACGGGTCTGCCGAAAAAAGTTGCAGCCTTATTGCAGCCCGATTAGCAATCTGGTCGGGACAAACATTCATGAATACTCTGTATGACATCTTTGATTTTGATCGTGTATAAGCTTTGAACCTCGGAAAGAGAACTGGATGTGTCTTGTATACAGAGCACATCTCGATGTCTCCAGTTATGGTTCCTTACTCGCCGCAATGCGCCTTCCACCGTTGAGGCTCCGCAAAAGTTTGCAGGACGCTTCAAGAGGAAAGAGTGCACAGAGCAATCAAGATTGCGCAACGAAGAAATGTGGCCCCGGATTGCTCATGTGCGGCCATTATTGCACGCGCTCAAATTGGATGTTGGATGCGGTGCTACTCCTTGCGCGCGAGCCACACTGTGTGTTGTGTATTAAATCCGAAAGGCTATTTGGAAACAGCGCTCATTTCGTAGTCAAAATCGTTAAGTTCCATTTCCTGGGCAGCAAGCTGGCTATAGCTTGTTGAAGGAGGTCCTGCCTTGTGATCTTCAAATAATTTGTCTATATTCTCAAGCTCGACGCCTTTTGTTTCTGGATAAACGGTGATCACGGTAACGACAGATACAATGCAGCTTGTGGCAGGAAGCAAGTACATGACCCAGCCTATACGCTCCTGTAACACGGGTGTGAGCTGACCAACGATGTAGTTCGCAAGCCAGTTGGAAGCCGTAGAAAGCGAGACGCCTTCGATCTGACCGCCAAAGGGTACACCTCGGGGGGCACAAGGAAACCAACGGGACCCCAGCTGAAGCCGAAGGAGGCATTATAAACAATCACCAAGAAAGCCACGAGCAGCGGCGTCGAAGCAACATCGATATACATGACGAACGCGATTGATAACAAGCAAACACCCATCGAAAGGCCGCCGCTAATCAAAATAGGTTTCCTTCCCCATTTATCAACCAAGAACCAAGGCGGAATGGTGCTGAGAAGATAAATAAAAGCATTTATACCCGTCATCAAAAGAGCTTTACTGTCTGTGAAGCCAGCTTGCTCGAATACCATAGGTGCATAATATGATATGATGTTAATGCCGTTGAGCTGTGCGAAAGCCAAGGCCGAGCATGCAATAAATATACGAAGCCTGTAGTTGCGAAAGATGTGCTTCCATGATCTTTCACGCTTGGGTGTTTTTATCCTCTCGTTCAAGATAGAATTTTTGATCAAGAAAAATTCTTTCTCGGCTTTCTCTTCGTCTGGATCGTCGTGGTATAAGAGACAAAGCACGTGAAACCCACGTTCATCGTCATCAACGTCCAAAAGCCAACGTGGACTTTCCACAACAAAAAGTCCTCCCACGAGTAGTAATGCAGCTAGAATTACCTGTATGAACAAAGGCAATCGCCACGAAAGATTTGCTGCGAACAGGTGAGGGTTTTCTCTGGCGTCGCCGACGTCCTGAATGAAGTAGCAAAAGTAGTCCACCCAAACACTCAAAAAATATCCGCTTATGTTTCCTGTGAACTCGCCACAAACTAGTTTACCTCTTTCTTCAACTGGGGAGATTTCGCATTGGTACAGTGGAACTACGGTGGACAAAACGCCCACGCCGAAACCACTGAATACTCGCCCTATGCCAAAGACCCAAAGATTTGCAGCAAACGTCTGTAGTGTCCCACCGACAATAAAGACAATTGTTCCCAGGAGTATCGTTCTTTTTCGGCCAATATTCTCCAGGATCAGTGAGACTAGCAAAGACGAAATCATGGCGCCAACCTCTAAAATGGATATCACAAGACCAATCTCGGTAGCCAGGGGATTACGAAAATACTCTCGAAACGTAACAAAAGTTAAGATCCCAGAGCAGACTCCTTGTTCATAACCGAATAAGGATACAAACAAAGATACAAATGCTGACGTGAAATACACCAACCTTTGTCCCTTAAACTTCCGCTTACTGGTATACAATTTGGCGTTAAAATTAACATGATCGTAAGCATTCCCAAAGCTGTCTTTGTGGCTGCCAGCAATTTCAGATGATTGCCGAAGGCGGGCGCTCTCTGTGTGGTCCATGATATTCCAGTCTGCAAAATCGTCGTCCTTCGAGGATGTGTCAGGGACAGGATTGGGATGTCCCATGATAGGCTCGACAAAAGGGTTGTTTCGATTATCGGTTGCAACCGTCAATGTGCTTTCTGTGGGTATTGTATGTGATGATCCAGTCACCATTTCACTGTCATCACTATCCGAAGTGAAAGGCAGTGTGAGTGGTTGTTGAGTCCAGTCTGCTCTGTGTTCCTCGAAGCCTTCGGAACTCCCGGTATTATCAAGCAGTTCATAAGCTGCCATATTAGCTTCGGTAGTGAATATTGTGAAGTCTCGGCGCAGTTTTTACGTGGAACACCGCCTGTCAAGGTATTTGCTGCACACAATTGCCAAATGTGTGGAGACAGTCGGCATGCAGTCGGCAGGAAATCTCACCCTATTCCGTGGGGATGATGCTGTGCACTGCCCCACATTCGCGCTTTCACTTCGCACTCGTGGATGGACGGGAGTGGGTGCAAAATATGGAAAAACCCGATCGAGTCAGCCTCAGATATAAATTGGCCTTAGGTGACTATGCCGGGCGCTTTATATACTCACATTATTTTCTGCTGGCTACACTGAGAAGTCTCATGAAACCTCTAGTGTCAATCCCAACTGCGTTGGCGCACGCGTGTGCTCATTTAGATCTATAAATATGTGGCCGCGTATGGAGTGTTTAACAACCCAACAGTACTGTTGACTTCATTGACATTCAGTCGTTTGATGTAATCAGAGATCGGTGAATTTGCATGAGTTTCAAGGTGCATACTTAAATTTGTCTCGTGTTCTAGTGCTATATATAATATTTCGGTCTCTAGTGCGCTTTCGATGCATTTAGGCAGCTTTTCTCTTGATATAGCTCTCGATGTAAAAGGCTGCGAATAACATTGTCAATGGCGTCAAATATGCGACGTTGATCAACAACGGCAATGCTTGGTCCGAAGTTTTGATGCACCCGCTAAATTTCTGACCAGTCACATCGCTGTACCAGACAAAAGCGTGGAACATGGCTAACGAGCCGCCCAACACAAACTGCGAGATCTGCATGGATGTCAAAGCCCTCTTGATAAATGTTGGCACACGGATCTTCAAGCACGCCAAAGTGAAATAAAAATACATCAAAGAGTGTATGAAGGAATTGAACACAACGAATATCCAAATGGGTGGACTTTGATATCTAATGCCACTCCACATGCACATCATGGCTCCGGCATGATGGTAGCTTTGCAAGAGACTGGATGGTCTCCCTTTCAATAAAATTATGATCGTGTCAACTACCTCATAGAACTTTGAGATGTAGAACCACCAGCCAAATAGAGCCAAGTTTTTGTTTCCAGTACTCTGTTGAAAAACTCCACTCTCCAAGTCGCATACAGCGTGAACGAAGTTGACTAACATGCTCTCTGAATTGGTCTTGAGTTGAATCTGACTGATAGTTCTTGAAAACGAGTTCAACATGCCGATGAAAGTCCATACCGAATAGATGCAAAGGAAAATATTGTGCAAAAGAACAAAGAGTTTGAAGAGTCCATACGTTGCGATCTTGTAAGGCGCAGGCTTCAATCTTTTCATCTCCTTATCGCTCAATTTCTCGCCCTCCTTGCCACTCAAATTGGATTTTCTCAATTGCCGTCTCACTACAATTGGGTTAATGAAATGCACCGATGTGAAGTAAAGAATAGCAATTGTCAATGGAGTCGAAGCTTTCATAGATGCAACAAAGATCTTCACGAGCTTCTCATTTTTGAAGGGTGAAGGAGGAATGCTTGTGTCAAACTTTGGGATACTCCATAGCGAAGAGTCGGGTAATCCGAAAGAGAAAGACATGTTGCTCGGTAAAAATATGTTGCCGAGGCGACAGGTCTGGTGTATTTGTATTGACATCACCCGCTACAAATCTTGGGTGCACTCCGGTGGCCGCGGTTGAGTTTTTTTTTTTTTTTGAGTTTTGAGTTTTGAGTTTTGGTCTAAGACGATTCGTCACTCCTTAATGCCGATAGATATCAATTCCTCACGGTTGTTGTATTTACAAAACATTGCTCGTGAAGTTTCCATTCAGTTTTAATCTACACTTTAAATGCCAGTTGGGCCGTTTATGGAACATCGTCAGCGGCACATCAAAAGATTATGTTGGGGAACTCTGCATATAAACCACAAGATGATCTGCATTTAGAAGACGTGCTGAAATTTGGGGACCTCGGCTTAATATTTCTTGGCGACTGTTTATATGCACGTACGTCAAATGCATAACGGGCCCGAAACTTCCGTGCAATTAAGGTCCTTCATTGGACAGAAGTTTGTCAGTCGTGTATTAGCCAGCTTGATGATATTCGATCTACAAAATCCTTTTGTGAAATCCGAAAAGTAAGGAGCCTATGCCATTTGCCGAGTTATGGCCGCGCTTTATCGCGGCGAGTGATTGTAAGAGCCGGGACCTGCTTGGTAAAATTTTCCAAGTGCTGATTGGTAATCACTTTTAGAGGCTTTTTTGTGGTTCTCCGAGGCGAACCGTTTTTAATAGCACTCGAAAATTGTGACTGAGACGCTTTTTGTGGGGATTTTTGAAGTGTTTTCAGAGGCGACTTGTGAGGCGATTTTGAGTGAAATTTGCGCGGACTCTGCTTTCTCAGCGAAGTGACGCCGTCAACAAATGTAATTGGCGTGTGGTCTAGGTCTTGATTGCCAAGTACCTCAACATTCGTCAGCTTTAAATACTTTGTCAATTGTGATGTGGCTATATCACGGAAATCGTCGGAGTATGAGCTCAAGATAATTCTGCAAATGTTTCCGTGCTCCGGTGATGTAGATACAGAGTCCTCGACACTCGTTTCTGTTTCGAGAATGAGCCTAAACGGCAAGATGATTATCTCTCTGAAATCTTCTGGATCAATACAATCCGCGAAAACCTTGCTGCCACACGCAATTTCAAATTTCGTGGACTTTGGTAAAAGACTAGCCAACTTCTCCGCGCACAAACGAGCATGATTGTCGTTTCCTTTGATGTTGACGAGATAAGTGCTTCCGCCCTCGAAATCACCGACGGTCTTAGGAAAGTCGACGTGTGCGCTGAATTTCGTTTCTAAGTCCATCACGAATTGTAAGTCAAACTTCATTTTCTTAATGAGCAAAATGAAATGGCTCTTGAGAAGCCTGACTTGAGCACCGTTGTAGATAACTGAGATTCCATTGGAAGTGAAACACGTGTTTTGCCAGCATTGTTGCACCAATTGATCAATTTCGTATTTCACGAGCATGATGTTTTTCAGATTCTTCATTGGGCATTTTATCAATACATTATTCCCCCTTTTAAGGTTGAAGAGTATAGGGTCTTTGGCATTCGACGAAGTGGAGTCGATGGTCGTCTCATTTCTCGAGAATTGAATAAACACGTTGTACTTTTTCATTATAGATTGGATGATGGATCCTGCATTCCCAATGATACTCTTGTGAAATACCTCTGGTATGTGGAAACGAACCTCTGCCGGAAACTCCAGTTCTAGGAGACACATAGTGCGTATCACGAGACCAAAGGCAGTAGATACCTGTCTGTTTTTGATTCCCGCCTTCACAGGCACTCTCAGACAGATGGTGAAGTTGAAGTCATTTAACGGCTGGAAATTAATAGAAGGTACATTGCATAACAGGCTTAGAATTTTCATGATCTTGCCATTTTTCTTGCCGCTCATGAACTCCTTTTGGTCGCTAGCAACCTCCATTTTCACGCATAGTTCGAGTTCTCTGTCATTGACCATCCTAAAAAAGAAGAGATGATTTTCAAGATCGGAGACGAGCTCTTTCAACACAGCGCGAATCTCAGCGCGATTTCCGATAAGACTGATTCCTTGGTCGTTATACGAGAGAACACATGTCTTTCTGAAGTTGACTAAGCTGATCAAATAAAGCTCCAAGTCTGGCATCGAAGGCCTTCGTGTAAATTTGATGTCTAACTGGTAAAAGAGACAACTTAAGGCATTCAAGTCTGTGGCGGCCTCCTGCACGGATGTGGCAGTTTGACCCTGTACAATGATTGTCTGTGTCTGAGACCCACGATAAAGGGCCTTGCGAGCGCAGGTATCATGTTTAAGCATGATGGAATGAATGCTTTTCTGATTGTATAGAGAGATCAAATCGAATTTGGCTTTGCTGACCTCCACCTCTTGAGTAAACAACCCTGATTTTCCGTCCAAGGGTGGCTCACGTATGAGGTGCAAGTCCAACAATGCTTCTTTTGCGAGAGAGATCTCTGACATCCGCTTACTTGTCAACCAAATCGACATCATTTTGCTCTCCTCGGCCTTTTGACATGCCGAAATTTGATCTGCAAAATAGGGAAGATGAACTTTGACATTCAGCTCTCGCATAAGCTCAACTAGATTAGACATCCCAAACCCACCCAAGCTCGGGAGCGTTGACATTGGAATTTGTAGACGATCGACGAAATGCCTGTTCAAAAGAGTGTCCACTAGTACACTGACGTGTATCTCGGCGCGTTTAATTTGGTTGATGTCTCCTAAAAGGTAAATGAACACGCTGTGTGATTTGGCGGAAAACCCATGAAAGTTCGTATCATAGTCTGAAATCAAGATTTCAACCCCAAAGCGCAAAGCTGCTGAATCAAGCAGCTGCAAGAATTCCGGGGTGATTCTTTCAAAATCCGCTCGAGCTAAATCAAGTTTAGCGTAGCTGACTCTTTTGAAAGCCTTCAAAAGCTCTGATTTTGAGTTGTTCACAAACGTGTCACTTCCATTTATACTGATTGTAATGAGTTGATTACCGAGTTGCGGTTCAATTAACTTTATGTGATTGGTGTCTGATATGCCATTAAGATTCAACATCTGTGCCGTTCGCCTTATCTCGCTCATATTATCGATCACCCTGATGCTTTCATGTGAATGTCGATCTAGAACATTATATGGAATGAGCGCACTCGACCACTCCAGTTGGTTTTTCCAAAGCCCAATGTTTGACTCGAAAATGCCTCGATCTGAGTTCACTAGGCACGTATACTCTAGCGAGAATACGATAAGACCTGAATCCATGAGATCGCGAAGTTTTGGCTTAAAGGCGTTATTGTCTAGTTATGGGTTTACCTGTGTAAGGCACGATTTTTGAATCAGTGAAAAGAGGAACGATGAACAAGGTTGATCATTAATCAACTTCATTGTTCCGGTGTTGCGTTGAAGTCAGCTCTAACAAAACTACAAGACTTCCGCATCGGGAGAAACTCTAAATACTCATGCACGCGCATTTTGGCCCGAGCACCCCAGAGGAAAACGGGTGCTCTTGGTGCAAAATGCTGAGTATTCTGTAATAAATAAAATTGCAAACATTGTTTGTGATATGCGATAATTCCCCTCAAATTCGCTTGGTGTCCCACACGTAGACCATTTCATCCCATCCCGTCGTGGCTGCCCAGCCGGGTTCGCCCCAAAGGCTGTAATCACACCCGATTACAAACTCACGATGTTTCCTCATTACTCCCTTGCATCCGCTAGCCTTACTATTTAGAAACCTCGCCCGCTCGTCGGACTGGTCATTCCAAACCCGTGCAGACATATCGTATGAGGCACTGAGAAGTTCCTTCCCGCTATGTGGTGACCATGTCACTTTCCTCACGGCAAATTCGTGTCCCAAAAGCTCGTTCAAAGGCGTAGGCCCACGCATGTGGTAAGCTGGCATCGGCAGATGCAGGTTGGGCAGGTCTATCTTAGTGATCATACGAAGGTCCCATACTCGCACGGCTTTGTCTGTGCCTGCAGAAGCAATCACCGTGGGCTTGTACTTATTCCAGTCGCAGGACAAGCACTCGAGGCCACCATGTGCCACAAAGTCAAGCTGAAGCGGTTTCGGTGCACGAATATCCCAAATGTGCACATGAGATGCCCCGGTGCAACTTATGACTGTCAGCGGAGAGTGTGGGGAAAACGCCGCATTGTATATGCATTTAGTGGTGTCAACCTGGCCTGGTGGGCTCGTATGCGAGATTGGAACAGTTGGCTTGGCCGTCGTCGCCACATTCGATGCAATTGTAGTGTAGTCAACTTCCGGACTCAACGTTAGGAGTGATTGTTGTCGGTTCGGCGCCCACACCTTTATTGTTCCATCCCATGACAGTGTGACAAAATTCAC
>JAKTYQ010000061.1:0-10741 GCA_030674525.1 Metschnikowia chrysoperlae
ATGAGGGACCAATGATTGGGCCTGAAGGGCGAAAAAAGTAAATATTTGGGGCAAACGGTGTGCACACAGTGTGACGTCGAAATGTGGGTGGGCGGTGAGACGAAATGTCCGAATCGGGAAGGCCGGAGGCTTGTCAAGAAAAGATGAAGTTTTCTTTTTTTTTGATACACCTGAGGGACAGCTGGAACAAGGAGGCCAGGGTTTTTGCGTAGCTCTACATAAGGTTGTATATCTTGGGCCACCCTGGCTGGCTTTGCTGCCATGCACGTGACTCAAGTTCTTGGGCGTGCCAGCGTACTTTAGTTGGTAGTTTTTCAGAAAAGAGTATAGGAGCTTTTCGATGTATGTTCATTAAAATTGCGATTTTGAGGAAAGAGAAAACAAAGTTGATACAGCGAAGCGTGATCCATGTCTGGTCTATTTTTCTTTTCTTCTATTCTTCTTTACCTGTCTCCGATTGCACTTTCTCATTTTGCAACCGAGATCTTGCAAGGTCTGTCAAAACTGAAAATACAATGATGAGAAACAAAATACACAATGGTGACAATGTACCTTTGTTTTGCGCTCATATACAATCTGAGATGGCGGATGGATCATAATCGGCTAGTATGGTCGATTTTCAGTTTTGGCGGCTACTTAGCGATATGCTAAAGACTACATTCATGACCGAGGCATACAGACGTACTTGAAAAGAGGCTTGTAATAAATAGCTTGGGCCGCCTAGATGAAACATCGACCGCTTTTTTTTTTTTCAGTAAGGCAAGACTATAGGAAAAAATGGGTTTTTTGACGAAACTTGTGCATCATGGTGGTTTTGTCAAATTACGGAATATGGCGAGGAATGCGGCTAAGCACACACACACTTCGAGCAAATGGCGACCAGCATCTAATTAAACGAAAACAGCCCAAGAAATCCAATCAACGCCACGTCCAGCAAATCCGGCTTTCTGCGTGTGTTATTGTCGACTCAAAACTCCCATTGTTTGTTTTGATGCAGTACCCCCACCGGCCGCATTCGGCATAAACGTAAATAGAGTGTTCCAAAACGGGCGATTCCACACCTGACTCTTATTGCATCAACAATTTGCGAGGTTTTGCCCATTTTTTCCCGCCCGGCCTGTTGTCTCACACTACTTGCCAAATCGGGCCGAATTGATAACACATCTGGCTAAATCGACTTTAACATGCGCACGTTCTCTAGAGTCGCAGGCTACCACCTGTCTCATCGTCAGGCTGCCAACAGCCCCGTGGAACACTTGCTGTGACACCGGGCCCAAACATTGCTGCGACAGTCCCACACATTCTGCTCTTGCCGAGGAATATTAGAAATAAAAAAGTCACTGTAGTTTTGAGCAAGGTGAAAGCTTTGATTTAGTATAGCCAAATAAAAAAAATAAGCCTTGTACCCCCTGAATGTTTGAATCCCTAAGTTCGTCTGTGCCAGACTCGGGGCAGCCCATGTCCATGCCAGGCGCAACCGGCGGCCCCATGGGCCATGGGCGCGCGCGGACAAACAAAAACAAGCATGGCCCCAAACAGCCCCCCAAAAAACCCGAATTTGCTTTTGCTGATACAAACACAAAACGGAAATAAAAAAACAAAAGGCAATGTCGGAATACAAGAGCTTCAAGAAGGTGGACTTGGCCAAGGTGGCGGCCAAGCTAGGCCTCAGCGTGCGCCTGAAGGACACGAAGCAATCGTTGCTTGAGAAAATTGAGGGTTTCGTGAAACAGGCACCCGAAAAGGCCCAGGAATTGCTTGCCGCCGACCATGACATGGAGTTCGTGACCTTGGCTGACGAGAACGAGGCCACGGAGGAAGAAGAGGACGACTCCGGCGAAAATTCGGAGAACGACGAATCTGGCGACGAGGACGAGTCTGCCGACAGCGACGACGACGGTGACCGCGACTACAACGCACCGCCCCCAATCAACTTGAAGGAGTGGCTTGTGGATCCCGCAATTGCCGCTTACGAGGCCGCGCACGACCGCGTGTTGCAGGCGACAGACAAGTTAGGCGTGACCACCGCCGAATGCAACGCCGAATTGCGCGACTCCTTGCTGAAGACTGTCACGCTCAACGTGTTGGAGGCCGCTGCCGAGGTGCTGCACTACCTCTACCACTTTGTGCCGCTTGTGCCGGTCAAGTACAACCTGTCCGTGCACCAGGTGTTCCGCGACAACATCCCCAGCTTGAACCATTGCACATGGTCCGTGCCAGACGTGCGCGCCGCGCTCAACTTGACTGCCGCGAGCGTGCTTGCCAACTGGCTCGTGTACGCCGTCGCTGTACCGCTCGTGGTATCCTATTATGTGAACTTCACCCGCCGCGTGGTGATGTTTGAGGACGACGCCATTCAGGAAGATCTCGATGGCGAAGACATTGTGTACAAGGAGATCGAAGACCAGGAAGAAGTGCTTATCAGGACGCGCCGCTTTGACCCGTTCATTTTTGCCTTGACCAAGGTGTTGGTGTTCTACTTCATCCAGAAACACAACTTGCCCCAGTTGGGCGAGCATGTGGGCATCTTGCACCTGCTCAAGAACCTCCTTTTCTTGCAGGTGGGAATATATAACACGTTCCTCGCCAACTTGGGCAACTTCCCGCTTGTCATTGGCGTAGCGAACGTTGCGGTCGCCCTCTACTCTCAATTCGAGGAGCACTAAGGTACTCGCCGCGCAACGGGGGAACCATCATATGCCACTCGCATCCAGCTGTTCTGACGACTACGCCCCCCTAGACGCTAGTATCACTCTCCTCTCTTTGTTTGTTGTTCTATACCTGTAGCCCACGCAGCGCCCACGGCCCAGCCGGGCCCCCGCCCTATTCTTGAAATATGCTGTAATATATAATCTCGCAAGTCGCTCGCCCCATGTATCCGGTCGTTCATTTTATCAATCACTTATTTTATAGGCCACTTTGTCTCAATGCCAATGAGATCCAAGTCCTCCGAGAGTTCCTGCGCACTGGCGGCAGCAGGGCCAATAAACTGCTTCATGATCTTAGCCACGAGCGCGGTGTCGTTTGAGCTCTTTGCTACTTCCTCACCATACGTTGACTTGGGCGCTGCCCTTCTGCCTGGACGCCGCTTAAACACAGGCCCGCTATCAGACGCATTTGTGTCTGAGCCCAGCGTGACACGGTCGTAAAGCGAGCTCTGGAATATCTGATGTCGGCCGCTTTTACCCTTGGACACAGAGTCTTTCGCAGGACCAACTTTAGACGGAGCCTCGCCGGTGACCATCCGGAACTCTTCGCGCGTGACGAGCGGCATGAAGTCATGCACATTCGCCGTGTGATAATGGCCGGGATAGACTTTTTTGAAAAGGGATGGGTCCAACTCGTACGGATCTTCCCTTTCGATGCCATCGTCTTTCGCGATTGCGGCACGAAACACCTCCTTGATTTCGCTAGAGTAGTCTTGCTCAACAAAGCCATCATATAGTTTCGAGATATCTCTGTTTCTGATGTTCATTACCTCGCCATCGTTCGTGCCCACTTCCGCTGAATGGTCATTTAAAAGTTGATTTTGATACTCGAGAAAATTTTTCAACTTCTGAAGCTTGTTTATCATCACAAAGTTCATCATTTTGTACAGGCGACTGGAGGTCTGATAGAAGTTGAGCACTGTCTTGAGCCTTTCGTAGTTCAGAGATAACTTTAGGCTCAAAAGCTGCTCATCGGTTTCAACCTGCTTTTTATATGCGTACTGCCTAAGATCCTCGTCGTGTATTTCATCGTCGTTGTTTTTGAAATACACTTTCGACGACCTCAAGTTGTGCAACCTCTTTAATAATTGTCGCTTTCGCAGGGCAAAGATCTGGTCTCTATTCGCCTCGAAATGATTTTCTAGCACGCCGACACTCTCCAAGAGAGCCCCTCTTCTGGCCTCTTTCTGATTTCCTTTTGCGTCCGCTACGTCTCTTGAGACCAAAACCGGAATGCTATCAGGCTCCCTCTCCTCGCTCTCCTGCACCGTGGACGTGAGTTCCAGTGGAAAATATTCTAGTTTGGTAGGCAAAGCTTCTCCGTGCTTTGTTTGCGGGTAGCTTACATGGGTATACTTGTTCTTCATATCCGATTCCACAACGACAACATTTCGAGAAACTTCTGTGGCATGTGTGTCATGGTCACTAGAGACGTCGATGTTTTCATAGTAATCCATGAAATTGCGGTAAGACAGTTCCAGCGAGTCCAGTGAATCCGAAGAATCAGTATTCTCGTCATGCACCTCGGGATCAGACTCGGCCAATTGTGTAAGCCGTACCCTTTCCTGCAATTTCGTGGCGCTTAGTCCCAAGGACTCCGCCTCGGCATGTAAGTCGAAGATCGAGCCCGCAGCACTAGCGACCACCATGTCCACCCGCGGAAGCTGTTCCAGCGCGCTGAGCCACTTTGCAAACACCTCGTGTGGTGCCGGCGGTGCCTTTTCCGAGACCAAAGGGTACGGCATATAGTTCGGCGGCGGGAACGGTAACGGCGCCATTACAGGATACACCGGACGGGAACCGGCCGTGAAGTCATGCTCTTCAAGACCGTCCGGCATGTTTGTGAGCGGGTCGGGCCGAATCGTGGGAAATGGCGGGAAAACAAACGGCACCATTACCCCGGGCTGGCTAGTGTCATCACCCAACATTAGCGGCGCCCTGGGCGGCGGGTAACATAGCACCGAGCGCTCGGACTGGGCTTGTGCACGCTTGCCTAGTTTTGTGTCGTGATCGGCAAAGAAGTCCGCCACTTTATACGGCGCTTTTAGTATTGGCACGGCTGCGTGCGGCATGCTATGAGCCAACGGCGGCATCTCAGCCAACGGCGGCACCGGCGGCAAATCGAGGAACCTCGGCGGCTCGTGCGTTTCTAGGAGTTCCGGGGGGTCACGCCGAGGGCGCTTGAATATTCTGGCGATGTCCTTTGGCGTGGGGAATTGGCGTGGCATGCGTCTTTTGTTAGACGGGGCAGGCACCATTATGCGTGATGAAGAAAGGGGTGTAGGGGCGGTAAAATAGCAGGAGCAGACCCAGAATAGAGGCGGCCAAATATGCTCAGCGGTGTTTGTGTCACGTCAAAGACTTTTGGAAAAGTGTACTGTGGCTGATGCCGCCGCTTGGGACAATATCCGTTCCTTGTTTGGTATGCTTGACGTGAGCGAATGGGTGCAAAATATGTGAGAAAAAAAAGGTAGTGTATTTGGGGAAAAGACTCGGCGAGGCAGGCGGTGCCGCGAACCACACCACCAGAGCGCCATGTATAATAGACATGCTTCAAAAACACGTCTTTCGCCGGCATCTTGCTTGATACTGTGCTTTGGGTGAGCATAACAAAGCCAATAGTACAGGAAAAGACCGGTTTAATGATCGGCTTTGCCAAAAAGACCAATCCGGTCATCTTGCGCTACCGAAACCACCCTGCATGCTGGCGCCATAGATACCGACCAGGAGCGCGAGCACATGTATTTCACGATCCTTCCATCCAGTTCCTGATTCTTCTCGTCATCGCTCTTTTTCCGCCTTGAGCGGCTTGAAATAGCCGAAAAGAGCCCGAAATCGCGTTCGTTTGTAATAGCTCGAAGTAACCATGTAAAGAAAGAACTCGCTGGATTGGGTGTAATTCCGCGGAAGCGGTGCATGGGCCCTCCAGCGACGGAAACAAGCATGGGTTCGCGCGACCGGAATGCTCGACTCTTCATGGCTCCAAAGCTCTACACCATAAGGCGAAGCTTGTGCACCGGCAAGGGCTTCAGAAAATGCCAAAGCAAACTGAACACCCAAAAAGTTCAAAATCAACAAAAAAACCAAAATGGCCAATACGCCTGGAAGTTCGTCACCGTTTATAGCCCTCCTTCAGCCTCGGCCTTGCTCCGGCAAGCAAGCTCGCCCGCGGGCTCGCCCGCGGCCGCGCACTCCCCGTGCCGGAGAAGGAAGCCAGAGAATGCGCAGTCTCCACCGGCCCGTTTGCCCAAGTACAACAAGAGATTGTTTCCTTCCATCTAGCGACCACTGGACAAGCCATCGCATACCGCTGTTCGTGACACTTTTTTGGTGCATCGAGCCATTGCAAAATTCTTGCAAAACACTATAATACTAGCTGACGCGGTTTCTTGCTTTTGCTGAAGACTTACTCGATTTCACCAGACCCGACCGCGATCAAAGGAACACAAACGACAGCACGGTTTCCGAATCACCACCCGTGAGTGATTTTCAAACTCAACAGTCTCATTGAACACGAAAGCCGACACAGACAGCATCTTGTCTAGAACCAGAGGCAGCAGCTCCTGCTTTTTGCCATTATCCTTGAAAACACGCTAGAGCATCCAAGCCTGCAAGAGCAAGACGTTCTCTTAGAAGCCCCGAGACACAAACGATGCCGCTAAGAAAAGAAAAGCGACCCCTTTTCCAGCCCAAGGATATGGTGTTGGCTAAGATGACGGGATTCCCTGCCTGGCCGTCGTTCGTGATGCCTGTGGACATGGTTCCGGAAGCAATCATGAGGGCGAAGAAAAAGACAACAAACACGTGCGTGATCTTCATTCCGGACGGAGACTTTTACTGGATGAACGAGAAATCGCTAGAGGCGCTTTCTCCGGAAAAATTGCAGGCAAAACTCGACAAAGTGCCCCAGGATAAGATCAGCAAGGCCAGGAAGAAGTCCACGCGAACGAGCAATGTTGTGGAAGCGTTGATAGCTGCGACTGACTTGCAGTTTGACACGTTCATGGAGGATTTAGAAAAGGCCAAGGCGTCTTTCAATGATGTCCTAGTGGACGAGGAAGGAAAGGAAGAGGATGAGGGGGAGATTGATCAGGATATGGATATTGAGGAAGTACCAGCAGAAATAGTCAATGACGATGAGTCCACTGCGAAGGAAACGGTGCTGAATGCGGACGAAACAGCAGAAACTGACGAAACCACTAATGCACACAAGACAAACACAAGAGCAAGCGAACGCACAAAGAGAAAGTCACCTCGCTCTGGCGAGGCAGATGAGGCTGCACCAAGGAATGGGCCGGGAAAGAGTCATGTGACCGACGAGAGTGCGATGGAGGAGGGACTGGCGGATGAAGGCTCCAAAATTGAAGATACAGCTGAGTCTGCTAAGGAACAGCCAAAACCCCCAACGCGAAAGCGAACAAGGAGAAGTCGCAGTACCGAGTCCGAAGAGGAACAGACGGGAAACCACAAGGAGGATAGCAGCGCTGGTTCTGTTGAGCCTCCGACAAAAAAGGCAGCACGAGCCACTCGCGCCGGGTCTCCAAAGCCGAATAGTGACACCGACAGACAGCACCAACTTTGGCTTTGCCGAATCAAACTTCAGCGTTCGTTGATCCAGCGAAACCAGCCCGTGACTCCGAAGGACCCAAAAAGTTTCCCTCCTCCAACAGTCGACGAGCTACTGATGGCTCGGATCATTTTGCAAAAGCTCGCCGATTTCCCGGTTACTGTTGAATTGTTGCGTGACACGAAAATCCACAAGGTGCTCAAATGCATTGTGCGTGACGTTGACTTGGAGTACCCCGACAGCTTCAGACTACACGAGAAGTGTAAAGAATTATTAGATAAATGGCATGACTTGATTGAGGACCTCAAGCATGGCAAAACAGTTAAACCGGAGTCGCCGCTAGGCAACTCTGCTCCAGATGGCTCTGGGGTTCCGGCGATCGAAGTCAAGAACAGTCTCGAAAAAGAGCTCACAGGCAAGGTTGAGGTATGAAGAGATTGTAAGACATTCTACAGAAGGGTACCACTGTCTTTTGCGCCAATACGAGAACATTTTCACTTAATATCGCGAGGACTATTTCTGAAGTTCATATTGTGGGAAAAAGGTGGACACGATAAACATTGAGCCCCAGGTCGGGTTTTGCGGCCCAAACGCACTGGGATAATAGTGCAACACCTAACGACTACCACACAGAAATCCATAGGCGCACGCTTTGCTCAATTGCAATATAAGACCAATTCTAGCCAATCACATTAAGCCTCAAATATAGCCTAGTCTCATGCCCAAGCCGCAGGGTCTGCAGCAGCCTGCACGCGCTTCAGCCTCTCCCTGGGCGAGCTCGCGGTCACTGGCTGTATGCAGTCGCTCTGTGCCTCGCACGCAATCAACGACGAGATCTCAGCATCCTGTGCCGGGTAACACCCTTGGGGAACAAGAGCCGCAAGGCCGTTGCAATTAGTACACCGCCACAAAGTGGACCAATACTTGACTTGTTTCTGGTGAAATCCAAATTTGCGCTAAATCTCTATAGGCCTATTCTGAACATTTCTTTTTTCCTCGAAATTGTCCAAATTGGTACCGATTCATGCCAGGTACCGTGACCTGCCTACCCCGGTCTCGCTGCGCACCTCGACGAAGGAAAGCAAAAAAAAAATCCAACGACGCTGCGCGCGACGGACGATTTTTTTTCTCTTCTTCTTCCTTCTTCCTTTTCTCCCCCATATCGATTCATTAAAAATGGCTGACGAAGACGTATGTACGAGTTTACGAGCAACGTGAAAACAAGCGGTCTCTGTCTGTTTTCCTCTTTCCATGTTTGTCATGACAGATGAAACGCCAGAGGATTGGGGCCGCCGCAGGATGACTTCCAAGTGATCTTTACCGGCGATCAAATCCAGCGACAAGTCAGAGATGAGCACTCCGGTCTCGAGCCAGAAAGCCGAGTGAGACTGTTGAAGCCGAAAGGGCAAAGATCGGAATCTCCCGTCCCTGGAATTCGATACATGGACTCGGTTCTCACGCTATCGAACCGCGGACGGGCGGCCCATATTTGCATGGAACGACGTCAGCGTTTGACCAGCGCATCAGTTCGGATTTTGCGTTTGTGCCCCGACTCAAGCCCCGTATACTAACAACCCCAGCACACCTTTGAGACCGCCGATGCCGGTGCCGCTTTGACCTTCCCAATGCAGTGTTCTGCTTTGAGAAAGAACGGCCACGTTGTCATCAAGTCGAGACCTTGTAAGATCGTCGACATGTCGACTTCCAAGACCGGTAAGCACGGACACGCTAAGGTCCACTTGGTCGCCATTGACATTTTCACCGGCAAGAAGTTGGAGGACTTGTCGCCATCCACCCACAACATGGAGGTTCCTAACGTCAGAAGATCCGAGTACCAGTTGTTGGACATTGACGACGGATTCTTGTCCTTGATGACCAACGACGGTGACACCAAGGACGACGTCAAGATCCCAGACGGCGAGTTGGGTGACAAGATCCAGTCCGAGTTCGATGACGGCAAGGACTTGCTCATCACCATCATCTCTGCCATGGGCGAGGAGGCAGCCATTTCTTTCAAGGAGGCTCCAAAGGCTTAAGTTCTCCTTGCTTGAGGGTTGGCCTGTGCATGCTGTGTGTACTGAGTGACCAATATACGACTTAAGAGTATTTATCAATGGGTATGTAGCGTGTTTTGTAGCAGACGCAGGGGTGAGGAGAATAGCACTGAGGGTGAAGTTACGACGTGTGATCATTCGACGAGCTTGAAACAAAGCTTTTTGCGAGCCTTGTGGTCGGAGGATGATGGCGAAACCTAGTCCACCTAGTGTTAAAAGGGATAACTATCATCGAAGCGAGAATCAAGCACTGTTCTTGAAATCTGTTCATGTTTTCGTGAAAGGCTATTTCGTCCATTACGATGAATCAGATAAACCATTCTGGTGATCGAATCACTAGCAAGATTTCGAGGTGCAGTCACCCGGTCGGGTTTCGAATCAATGTGCCAGCACAAAGTTATCTACCCATGAAAATGCATTAGTTCGTGTGATAACTAGACTCTATCGCATGTTTCGTGTAAAATCTTTCAGAGTGGTTTCCATACAAATGTCGTGTTATACAACAAGTCCCTTGCCAATGCTGTTAGCTCGTTTCAACAAGTCCCTTGCCAAGCTCGTTTTGAGACAACGGTCTGTGCTTTCAAACCGAAATTGCCTCTGACTGACGAACTGCACTTCAGTATCATAAGGAAAAAACACAGTCCAGCAATGATAAGCAGGGGGCAAATAACCAAAAAGCGTCACGTATATTTGGGGCTAGGCAGGTGGACTACTATCCAATCTCATAGGCTAGATCTGAGAATTTCACTGGCAAAAAACACATTCTGTGAATTTCTACGCAAGGCTGTAGCTTCTGGACTCCGGTTTTTTCCCGGTAAAATCACATCAGCACCAGGAAATCATATTTTTGATGTATGCTAGTCTTTTGCGGAATTCGACCGAGCCAGCCGCAGTCGAGCCAGAGTATTCATGGAAGTTGGACTGATTCCATGGATGTCATGAAGCAATTTAGCAGCCCGCAACTCATGCGCTAAAAATCTTAAATGTTATTTTTTTCTTCTTTTTTCTTTTTTCTTATTCTTTCATTTCTGCAGAAAACAAACTTCAAAGAAGGAAGCTTCATAAGTGTGCCATCCAGTGGTTTGTCCGAGACGTGCGTCTTGCCGTTCACCGTGCACGGCCGGGGCAATAATTACCAGTCCTACTGTGCTTCGTATTGATCACGTGAGAGCAATCTTTTTTGCACTGATCCTTTTTTATCTTTCTTTTTTTCCACACATTCAATTCCATGCTTTTGCTCATTACGGCTCAGTCCTCATATTTCTTTCCCCACGGTTTCTCGCTACAGTCGGTGTGGGTCCTGTGTTCCGACTGAGCGGAGCCGGGCCGTGGCTGCTGCGCAGCGTTGCATCACTCGAATTCCTGCACACAAGCAGGTTCCCCGTATGGGCGAAATACGCCATGGCCCGTTT
>JAKTYQ010000062.1:0-10672 GCA_030674525.1 Metschnikowia chrysoperlae
AGGCTCTGTAGCTGAAAAAACTAGTGATGTACTTAACCCCCCACTCATAACCTCATTAATAGGTTGCACACGCATTAGTATATGGAGAATCTCGAAGTTGCGATTTTGAGCGAGCCGGCAACGATTGCGTGAGAACAGAAAAGAAATGAAAGAAAAAGGAATTGGCAAAGAAACGCATTGTAAGAGAAGACGTGCGGTGTCTGCCTATAATGACGGAATCTTTGGTCTGCGCAATACCGTGACTACGTGGTAAGCGAAGAGTATGTTTATGCTTTTTTGTTCTTTCCCGATAGGTCACGGAAAGCACACAGACAATGAATTGGCTTCGGCTTCTTATGCTTCAAATAGCAGATCAATATGGTCTGGCTTTCAGTAGAGCAAACAGCCGACTTCGCTAAAGGTGCAAGAAAAGGGCGAGAGGCACGCCAGGCTGAAGAGTTTGTGAAAGGTCTTGAGAGTAACGCATGGTTCTTAGGGCAAAAAAGAGAAAGAAAAGGCAACAAATATTTCTCACTGGCTTTGCTAGAAGGTCCGTCAAGAGGGTGTGCAATTCCTTTGAAGCGTGCTTGCTCATAGTTAAGTAACATTCTCTCATGAACAATTAACGCACGATACGGCTCAAGTTTTCTTTTTGAGCGATACTTCCGGTTGGTGTCTTTATAAGTTATTATTAGAAAAGAGCAAGAACACAAAAAAGACCGCATTTCACTTCATATTCTGGACTAAGTAACTGCATCTTATTCTCAATGGAGCTTTACATCTTGGGAAAAAGCATGACCGGATACAGACTCCTTCCGGCAGGGATCAAATTTACCGGCCAATTATCTGCCTTTTTACTGTCAAGATGCGAATAAAAAATCAAGTCAATTACTAAATTGGCATTTCAGACCAATTTTAAACCGCCAGCAGACAATACCCGAAAGCCCTTGAAACATGCGGCGCCCTGGCCAGAATGCGCATATAGTGTATTGTTATCCAAAAGCGCATCATATACATGTTCTTTTCGTCACGTATTTTGTCTTGTGTCAGACTATCAAGAGGCAATAAAGCCCGAAATGACAACGCCACCGGTTTCACTTCTTCATACGGGTATACTATACTATAACAAGCCCGAAGATAGTGACTCAAAGAATCTAGGGTTCAAAGGAAATATCGTGATTGCTAACGACAGCATATCCTACATAGGTTATAACGAGGACAGCACATTGGTCTTTTCTGAGAATGGGAAATACTTAAGTGTGGGCGAATATGGAAAACTTGTTTTGAGCGATGAACCACATGCCGGCTTTTCATTGGTCGATGACGAAGACCTGAAATGGACAAAAAGCCTTTCCTATGATGGGAATTTCGAGTTTCAGCTATTCAAAGACCGATCGGTTGGGATTCCCACAGGATTGAAAAACTACCGATTGATCAGTATCAATTACGAAATCGACTGGCCCTTACCTGTTTGACAAAACAATTGTATTCGATTAGGAACTGAATCAAGCAAGAATAGAACAAATGAGATCAAAATTTCTGAGGCCAAATTTTGCATATTCCAGATCCTCACATTCAGTTTCTCACTCCAAATCGAGTTCCTGGCCAGCGACGATATCGAGTATCGAGGATGTTTAGTTAATTCATGATTTGATTTGGAAACTCAATCTTCAAGCTTCGACTCTTCAACGAATCATGTATGAATTATATTGCATTGTCCGTTCAGCTGTTTGAGACTTTTAAAGTAGATACAAGGCAGAATAAGTGCCTCGCAAAAACTCTGTAATTGCAAAAAAACCGAAATTTCACAAGTATACAAATCTCACAGATGATACGCTTCAAGCTCTAAGCCTCAAACATTGACCGTCTCTACAAAAAGTCCACATTTTCCATTTTGCACCTCATTTTTTGTCGGAGCCTTTTAATTCATATCTAATTTAGTGCGTTGATAATTGGGTCTCGTGACATGCACAGGCTACAAGCTTTACAGGCTTTGCTTGCTTTTACACTCACTATATGCCCCATCCAAGGCTCGGTATCAAAAGGAGTGATTTATTTTCATAGTAAAGACGGCAAGCTGTTGCTGCATACACTTGGATATCGAGGGATCAAAGTTGCCGTCACGGACAGAATCTGCTACATCGAGCATGACGAAGCTGGGGCGTTGTATTTTGTCGAAGCTAACAGATACTTGCGCATAAACAAGAGCGGACAACTCTATCTAAGCAGATACCCACACAAAGCGTTCCTGTTGACAGAGGTGCCTGGGTCCTTCTGGATGAAAAGTCTTGCATTCAAGGGAGACTCTCAGTTCCAACTATGTGGCGACAATCTGGTCCGTTACGATAGTGAGTGCCCGGATGCACAAGAAATTGCACTCTACTACTCGCTTTCTTGGCCTTTCTCCTCGGACGTGGTTTCGTAGAGCAATAAATAGAATGCCTAAGTTGATCGGGGGAACGGCGTATCACCGATATGCTTGATCGGGTAAATACGGAATGCTCACCGAGGATTATTGGAGTCTAGAAGAGGGATCGGTTTCTCAGTATATCACGATTACATGATTTGGTGTGAAAACAGTTCGGCCAGCTATTGATGTCTTTTGCGAGCCTGTACTCAATTGAGCTTACTTGTAGTGCTTCCACATTGGGTCTCATTATATATGCTATAAACTAGAGGTCATTCGGACTCTTCTTGCATCAAGGCTAAAGATACTTCAGGTTTGCCGAGCTTTGTGATCTCCTGCCATTGTTTTGCTTGTTTTCCACGATCGGGATTTCAAGTCTATAGCGCTTATGGAGTAGGTCATTAACTGAACTAATACGCGAGTAGAATACTCGTTCCGGAAGTTTCAAATTGCAATTCAATATTTTCTCTATATTCGGTTTTGTCGGGAATGTTACGTCACAGATTTGGAAATCCAGTCTATGCTTATTTCGCGTTTATTTAGTCATTGAAGTCATTTTTTCTTCGACCATAGAGTAGATAGGGTTTTGAGACACTGCCAAGCAGATTGATCCCAGAGCATTCGAGGCGGATTTTTAGGTCTTGAAATTTTGAATCGGAAGGTCAATGACAAACCCCTCGAAATTTGACTTTGCGTGGATTTTGGCTACAAGGCTGAGCTCATGTCAGAATGTTGATTGCGGCCAAATTTGTTCTGCATTGAAAGACAAGGAGAGATTCAAACAGAAACGCATAAAGTATCTTTAGGTGGCCAGCTTGGCTTCATGAGTTTTGTTTCCCAAAATTAGTCAAGGCTTTTTGTACGAATAGACGCCACTGAATGAAGTTCTTATCAGCCTAACCATTGATCATCCTGTCCACCGAGACTGTGGGCAGCCAAGGAGATAGTCCCCTTTTTATTAGTCCCTAATCGGCCCTCTCCAATAAGGCTAGGTCTTGATGGTAGAAACATTTTTTTGGGAGATACACGGCTTTTTTTGCCTAGCAGAATACAGATAATATCATAATCGTCCACGGCGATGTGTTACTCACCATAAATTGCCATGGATAGCTAGTTTTGGCAAAATTTTCTAACGAAGATTTTACGGGTAGCACAATTTACTCATCATGTCTGGAGGAAAGTCTCTCGTTTAAAGGTGAATACGAATTCCACCTCTGTAGTGACGGTCTGATTGGCTTTCGAGGCATGTGTGAAGGCGCCAGACGGATCCAGATCAGGTACGAACAGGACTGGCCTTTTTCGATGTGAAGTTGTAGACTGAAATGGGGCCATGTCTTCCGGCGGGAATTCGATAAAAGCGTCATTCCAAAAGTGAAAGGGTGTTTTCATGACCACTACATCAACCTCCACCTATACCGTATTTATTTGTTTGTTGCTCGACCTGGCCAAGCATCACGCTTAGCACGAAAATGATAAGTTCACATGAAAGTTCATGTTACTGTATCCGCTGCATTAAGCCTTTCGAAAAACAAAAATTACGGATGTTTGGACAAATTGACCAGTTGCTCTCACGCGCTCGGATTGGCCCTTTACTGGAATGACTATATCTCGAAGATCGGTTCAATTGCAAGTAAGGTGCATTCGTGCGAGCTTTTTTCCTATCTCATATTTTGTCTTTTGATTCAAGAATAAAATTCCAGAAATATCACCTGATTTCCCCACAATCTTGCATGTATCAATATGTGAGTTCAGTTTCATCAAGCAAGAATACGCCGCTTGTGCGGTGCATCTCGCTTAGCGCGGTGACGCACATGTCGGTTCCACGTAGTGGCGTTTTCTAGCCCTTCGGTGCATATCAACAAACTCGGGGATGGACCCGCAAATTGATTCCAAAATTAAATAAATTGACTTGCAGATGTCAGGGACGAGTGATATTCGAGCGCACAGAGTCCTGGATGTACGCTCGCCATGCACGCGTGATAATTCGTGTATCTTTTTGAGAGTCGTAATCGCACATGACGACATCTGACAATCCCCATTGATGATCGACAACAGATGAGTTTTCCGCTGGTTTTACTAATAGCCTGAGGAGGAGATGGTCTGTGACAGTGATGAGCCCTCCCGGTATGAATGGTCATCCCATCATTTTGTGACAGATGATCGTAAATACTGTCTATTTGAGGCACACTTGTTTAATTCTCAATTTCAGCAAGCTCCTTGGCCCACAAAGACATGGCTGTATAAGTTTGATGATAATAATACAGAGACCGACTGAGAGAATAGGTGTGTCAAGAAAAAAAACAAGTGACTTCCTCGTTTTTATATGAGCATCTCAAGGCAAATTGCGGATGGTCAACCTAAAGTGGCACAACAACCATTCTAGCCCCCCTTTTCAATCGCCTAGAATACATGTTTCAAATAGCGTAAGTCGTTCATTAGGATAAATATATATAGATATGAATATATTGATAAGTGGGTTTGTTCGCATGATTAAATGTAGGCCATGTTGATATTAGGCACGTGATGCGCCTTGTTCGAGACAGCAATGACGGCGTGGGGCCAGCCCAAAAACAAGCCAAGGCCGGCACCCCAGGCAACAAGGCCTGGCATGTGGCGTGTTCTCAACAACATGGTGTATGAAGATCTAGGCAAGGCAGACATTATGAATTTGAATATGTGAAGGTTTTGTTAGTGTTTGATGGAATATGGAATTCTGTTGTAAGAAGATAGGTAACCCTGGTCGCCATTGGCGGTCATTATATACCTTTGGTCGATTTACGAAACGTACCACTTTTTTGCGCTGGGTGCAAATTAATGGTCATAACTTCGGCAGTTAGTGGTGCGATCGCTGCGGGAGAACCCGGGATCGATGCACGCCTGCACCGCGGGAAACGTCCGCGCCGCCTTGCCTCACTTGAGGCGGGAGTGCATACCGCTTTTTTCAGAATTAGCGGAAAAAAGAGTAAGCCTGCTTTCGCCAATGATAATCCAACAATTGGCGCTGGGTAGAATATTATCTCGGAGATACCAAACTATCATTGAGAGAATTGTGTGCAAATGTATAGCCAGAAGTAGTTGATTGTATTGTGATAAGATTACTTGGACTTGGATGTGCATTGAACCAGAGTCTAGCCATTACAAGAGACAACCCACGACCAGCAACGTTCACCGTAAGCCTGAATTGCAACTCTCAATCACCAGAAGAATTTGCGCGGGAGTAGGGCTACTAATTTTTTTTCCGCTCTTATCTGAAGATGCTGTATAACAGAGCGCAAACTCCATATGGCGATTTCCATATTGGGGTTAGTTCAACTCATTGCATTGATGACTGGCCCAGCTTTTGCGTATTACTATCTCTTACAGAAACAAACAAGGTTACTTTCCTTTTTCTCTCCATATAGAAATTCAGTGGCCTTGTGTTTTTTGCCTGGCCTGCTTTCAGGAAAGTGTGCATGGTAGAAAAACATCTGCACCGCAGCTCCCCGGTGCGCGCCGAGGTGCAGCAAAATCACACCACTCATGCGTTCAATATCACACCACTACTCAAGTAATCATTAGGTTTCTGCAGAAGGATTCTCGTAATCCCGTCATATACGGTCAATCAAACAATGCAGCTTAATGATACGGATGCGCACACCTCGCTTGCAAACGCGGGGATACCGCGAGGGCGTTGAATGGGTGGATTCAATCATTTTCGCTTCCGGTTTGACGCCCTACCGATGTAAGTGCCCTCACGTGGAGTAATTTCAAACATTGAACAAGCAGGAACGCTCTATGGAAGGATAGGCTCGAGATAGAAAAAAAAATTTACAATTCTGCGAATGATTGACGAAAATAAATCAAAATATATCCCATTGCTTCCTAAATAAACCGCAACCGCAACTGAGGGTGCGGCACACCCCTTTGGGTAACCTATGTCTCCTTCTTGGACATCATCACTTCCTGAAGGTCAAAAGTATTGCCATTGACCTCAGTATCCTTGATGACTGCAACTCTCATCGTCGCCAACAAATTGTGGGCAGCATTCGAGTGTGCGTAAACGTGGCCGTTAAAAGCCTTAGTGGCATCCTTCCCGAGCGATGCGCGAACCAAGGCCTGTCCACCAGGATGCTCTTTAATAAAACTTTTGACATTGTGAACGATACCAGAGATGATTAGAAGGCCCTCCTTCTTGGCAATCTCGTTGAAATACGCTCTGTCCCAAACAGGCAAAGTTTGCACAGACGCACCCCAGTTCAACTTTTCCTTCATTCTGTTCAATTTCTTTTGCTGTTGCTGGAACAAGCCCTGCTCGATAGCATTCTGAGAGAAGGTCTTCAAGTTCCAAGTTAAGCCAACCTTGGACATCGCCCAAATCAGCACCTTGGTGGGATCGTACTGGTACCACTTCAATGCGTTTCTGTAGTCTGAAGGAAACTCGTGGTGGAAATTGTGGTAACCTTCACCGAAGGTGACCAACGCAGTCAACACGTGGTCACGAGGGGTTCTGCGGTCATCAAAAGGCTGCACACCGATCCAGTGCGCCAACGAATTGACACAGAAGGTGGCTTGTTGGATAACAAGGTATTTGATAATACCTGCATACATGAAACCGCCGATCCAATCACCCCAACAAACACCCGCGATTATGCCAGGGAAGATGACTCCGGCAAAGAGCATGAGTGTCAAGTAGTGACGGTGCTGGAAGACAACAATTGGGTCACAGGTCAAGTCTGAGATGTCAGCACGAGCCCTGTTTTTTGGATTGGCCTTCGTCAACATCCAGCCCATGTGAGAGTACCAGAATCCCTGTCTTGCATCGTATGGGTCTCTGTTCGTGTCGGTGTATCTGTGGTGAATTCTGTGCGAGTGACTCCACCACTTGATCGAGCCCTGCACGGCACCAGCACCGAAGAAAGCAAAGAACGCTCTAACAGTCCAGTGTGCGTCGTAAGACTTGTGCGCGAAGAGACGGTGGTAACCCGCGGTGATAGAAATTCCCGAGAACACGTACATGACGAACGCAAGAACCACAGTCTTCAACTGAGGAGGGTGGCTGATTCCGTAGAGTACACCCAGTGCAGGAATAGCCATCACCAAAATAACATTGAGCCAGTTGATGTGCTCGTGCCAGTTACTGAGCGTCCAAGGCTGGTCGGAGATATGCATCTGTTTCGAGTATTTCTGGCGCTCGCGCTCGTCCTTCTCATAAAATGTCTCCAGGTCCTGTGTGATTTGCTCGGCGGTGACATCAACGAGCGATTTCGTGCCCATCAAACGGCCACCAACTCCGGCGGCAACAATTCTAGGGTTTTTCTTGTGAGCCCCGGCTGCAAGCCTGTTGAGCTCGAGAACATCGACAGAGGCCAAGTTATCTTCGGCCGACATTGTGCGAGAGAGTTTGTTTGACAAAAGCAAGATTCCACGAATCTAGTAATATAGCCAAGGTAACTCAGCGACAAAACTCTAACGCTTTTAAAGCCACAGACCTGGCGCCGGGAGGTATTTAAATGGGGGCGCGAATTGATGGCCTGCCCGGGTGACGGATAGCTATTGTGCAGGACTCTTGCCAAAAGTTGGGCCCGCACCAAAAAACCGACCGACTTCCGAGGGTGTGGGCACAGATAGGTGGCACCACCTGGCTCTGCGAATTGCTATAAGGTGGTGCTGCAACCGCGTAAGGGAATAGCTTAAACGCTATAACTAATTTACACGCTTCAAGATCTTGAACCATTTACTGCATTTGAATAGGAGATCTCAGTGTCGGCATGATTTTCCAGAGAAGATTTCATGACTGAGGCATGGAAATAGCAGATCCCAGCATTGCTCTTTTTGCTAGAAGACCTCGGAGTTCCACCTCGGCCTTCACTCTCCTATCGCATGCAAGGTACGTGTTTCTTATTTTGTCCTGTAATAGGCACACAAACGGTCACGTTTCTTTTTGCAAGAAGCGCCCGTTTCAGGCATAATAGATTTCTGCCAAGTTCCAGCGAATGAGTGCGGCTTAAATTGTTGGGCACACGGAGTTTGTGCGCGCGCCAGGGCTATATGCAGAACTATCCAGTCCGCCTTGTTCGGTGTAAAGCTTCGACGTTGCCACCCCTGGCAAATTCTGTGATATGCACAATCCGGACCCCGTGAAATCCGTTGTATACCGTCCTTTCGAGGGCGAGGGTCACTCGCCACACAATATGGACCTGGCGCGCGCAGCTTGAAGATAAGATAAGGGCTGTTCTGCATCGTGGTCTAGATTGAAGCAAGGTCGGAAGTTGTGGCTCAGTCTCATGATGCGTGCTGTATGAATTCTTATCATCACGTGTTCGTACCACCTGATTTCAACTTGTACATCTGATGATTGCCACTTTATTTCATGATTGCGTCACGATTGTCCGCGGCGGAATTCCTTATGAAGTGTGGGATTTGCGATTGAAAAGTGTTATTTGGTTTTGCCAGAGCCGGATGAATACAGGATCCTGATCCATGAAGACATGTGCTACCGAAAGGCATGAGCTTCACTTCGATTGAATCGTAAGAAGTAAGCTTTCAATGCTCGCCCTTACAAATAAGAATCATTGAGTATTAGCTGATATCACAGCTTATAAGATCGACAATAGCACGTGGCGTCGGATCCTTCTTTGATTCGTGTCTAGATTTTTGAGCGGTTTTCAGGTCGTTTGCAAAGGTATTCTAGTTTTTTTCTTGAACTGCCTAAGACCTGACTTAAATCTGCTAGAGATCTACTCTATTTCACTCTGTTGCGGTTCGCTCCCAGACTGTCTTTATCGACGTAGTATGCAATAGATCAGAGGATGAGCCGAAAAGCTAGACATTGCCCGTAGCACGGATTTGATTGCAGTAGTGACCACGAGAAGGACATCGTATACAAATAATCAATCTCCTGAGGACATGCATAGTCTCCATTTGCTGAAAGTTTCACCAACCTTCACGAATCCTTTCACGTCGAGCGAGAGGGCCAATTAACTCTCAATTCTCACAGTTATACCTCCATTCACGATCGTCATTTTCGTGGATGGCGTCGCAAGTTTCTGAGGCTAGCAACTTCGAGAGTTGTCAAAAGAATTACCGACACTGAACGTGGATGTTTATTTAGCGAGCACACCATTTGATTAACGACATGCCAGCCAAGAGTCACCTTGGCTCATTCATGGAAATATAACGGGATGATCTATGGCATACTTATCTGGTAAAGTATCGTGCGTGCTCCTGTTTCCCACTTGAATTCTCAACCAAGCCGTATGACGGTAGACAATTGTATAGATTTCGTTTCCTCTTTTGACTCGCAAAAAAATTGAAATTGCTTTCTTTAGATTCCTGATATTATGGTAGCCCATACAAAAATTAGGCCTATTCAAGTGCCGGTGTACTTTAGCCACTGCGATGCTGATCTTACCGAGTGGACTTGGTCAAAACATGATTCATCGAGTTTGATCTGGCATGCAAAGTGCTGGAATTGGAGACCTCTAGGCATCAGACTGATCCCAATCAGTAGCATGATACAAGCCGGGATAGTAATCAGTCGTATGTCTTTACAAGTTAAAGGTCGTAGATACCAGAAGGACTGACTTTCCAGAGCCAAGTTCACACAGGAATGAATGGGGCGCTTTTTGATAGCTTCAATACGGTAGATCTCACAAAAAAAAAAAAAAGGAGAGATTAGTACGACGGTCTTTGAACGATTTTTTTTGAATCATTACAACGTTTAACGCGCAAGAGATTGGGAATTCTGAAGCCCGGTAGAATCTTGCACCTTAAATTTTTTTTTCAAATGGATTTTCCCACTTTAAAATGTGACATAGTCGTAAGCATATATTGTATCGCAGTAGTAAATTACTTTTTTGATCCATTAGTTATTGCCTTAATGTACATTGTCAATCCGAGAGTCGAAAAACTCATAACCATTACACGTTCTGATAATAGGCCACCAATGTAAATAGCCCCAATCTAATTCGAGCTTTGGAACTTTACAAAACAATGGATTGCATATAAAAGTATTCAATTCATTGTTTGAAAAATCCTTTTGTGTTCTTTGCGCTGCAAATTCCTGGATATTACCAATTCCTGCCCCTTGGAACCCATTTTCAGTCAGATTAGATATCATCGGCGGCGGCAGTGCGTGCGTTGCCAGATCCTTCGAGCCTAACAAGGCTCAATCCCTAAAACTCAAATTTCCTGCACATAACCGGCCTAGCAACTCGCTATGCCGGCTCCTGGCGGAGAGTCACCGCAATGGTGGGGAAAAGGCCAAGGCCCTGCGAGTGCCTCGCTTTCTTCTCCTTGATACAAACG
>JAKTYQ010000063.1:0-10532 GCA_030674525.1 Metschnikowia chrysoperlae
ATAAGAAGGTTTTTTGGTTTGCACGGACTGGCTGATCTCGAGGCAAACAGGGAGAAATTTTTGGCTTAATGCTTATGCATGTAAAACAAAAATGTACATCAGACAGCGCTCCCAAATCTTCTTATCTTTCGATCTCATATGGTTCCTGTCCATTGAGCCGAACAGTGAGCGAAATAGCGAAGGAAAAACTGCTCTTTGTCACCTCGAATATATCAGCCTGAATCCTGGTTTGGTGCTGCAATTATTCGAGAAAGACGGAGCAAGCTGATCCCTTAAAGGAGATTCAGATGGATATACATGCAAGAGGAGACCATATGAGCAACCACTAAAGCAGATAGGACTGGTCATAACTATGATTCAAAACACTCTTTTGGATCATAAGACAGATTTATGTAACCGGTCGAAGCTTTTTTTTTACCGCTGTATTCTGCTGCCAATATAACCTTGAGAAATTGTTGCCGTACATGCAGGGAGCCGACCATCTCTAGTAAGGAACAGACATGCAACTGAATTATCTTTCGTTTCGGAAGAATCATGATTGTTCTCAACGTCATGGGCCCGGCACGCGGTCCAAGCATCCTCAGCGTTATCATTCAAAGTCTGGATTTCTTGCATTTTTTTGAATGTGAAATTAAGCATAAAGTGTGCATGATTGGCCAGTGTAGATGCAGTGATCATCACTTTCTGATTCCCAAAGTACTGCCCTGACGTGAATGGTGCAGCGGCCATTGTGTCAACATGACTCTTCTTTTCAAATAACTTGCCTGTGATAGCCGACTGAACGTTCATCGGACTTTTTGCTTTCGAGTCGCCCAGCGATAAAAATTTGTCAGTTTCAAATTGGACGTAAACGTGAAAAATATGAACATTTGAAAACAAATGTGAATTGAATGCATCAAGACCACATAGTCCTTCTCGATCTTAACTTCTCGTACTTGACTTGTCTCTTTGGTGGTGAGCAAATACAAGTTATCGCATTTGAAACCAAGCGAAGCAGATCTGCAATCATCACGTTTATACGCCAAAAGAGTGGTGTTGAAGTCGTGCTTCATGATAAATGTTGGCTTGTAAGTATTTTTTCTGTAGTAGTTGGCTGTTAAAAGAGGAAATTGATTTCAGTATGCAATGATTTTTGACTATCGTGAAAAAGAGGACACCAAGTCACAATGACTCCACAGAATCCTATGGGTTTCGAATCATCGACCGTCAAGTTTTCCATGCATGATATTACCAGAGCGAGCCAAATACCCTCCTGAAACAAAGTTCAGTCATCCTGAAAAAGTCGAGAGGATTTGCCGGCGGCAATAAGGAGTCAAACAACTTTTTTGGCTTTTATATTGTTATGCGGGAAGTAAGCCAAGGTGCATCGAGTTTTCGTTCTTGTGTTTTAGGATGAGTAGGATGTAAAGAAGTGGGCGAATAAAAAGGCATAAGAGATAGTGAACCTAATTTGTTCTTTGATGACCATCGAAATTTGATTTTCAAAATAACGATTGAGAAAATATCCACATCTCGGCGCTCCTCGTCGAAGGAAATCACCTGAATTTCCACTACGTCGGGGCTGCGTGTCGCCTGTTCTAGTTTTGATACTCAGAAGAAAAAAGAAAAAAAAATTATGCGTTACATATCATTTAATTCTTGATCATACAAAAATGTTCTTAATCTGTCTTTGCTCTATTCGATATCCGAGATCCCAGCAAATTCATCTCAACAAAAACACCAGCACTTTTCAAAGGTCCCAAACCAAAATGCTAGCATATCATTATTATTTCATCTCTTGTTCAGAGTATAAACTCGAAAGGGAATGTGTACATCTAGTGGTTTGTGAATGACCACGTCGTGAAAAAGAAGATGAAGCGAAATCTATTTTAGGCCCTTTGGAAATCATGAAAGACGAGTTTAAATCAAAGCCCAGCCAATCCTACATGTACATTAATGCCTCACATGTAAAGGCAGTAAAGTATAATTCCGGTGGGACGCAATTCAGGTTGAGATAGCCGCGACTATTACAAATCCGGCGAACTAGCCAGGTGAAGTTACGTAAGATGCCCTTGCGGTTATCATCTAATATCCTCCTTGAGACATTAATAAAAAAACGGAAGGACTTAGCACGAGAGAATATCATTCCTCACGTGACCTTACGAATACCAAGTGTTCATCATCTTCTTTCCGCTGCGTCCAACAAGGAAAAAAAAACTAGACTAGCAAAAATACTAGCAATTCCGCGTGCAGGGATCGCCCTTTCCAGAGCAATGCCGCGTGGGCATGCATGTGTGTTTTCTTGCGCCGGTGACTTCGTGCGGCAACATGCGTAGATGCATATCATAACCCTCCTGCATTTTTCTAGTGCAGATCCTCAGCCTTTGCTTCGTATAATAAATAAAGATGTGAGGTGTTAGTGATGTGCTTGCCAATCTATCCCAAATAGCGCTTTTTCGAAAAAATGTGATAAGCACTATATATTTGGTGGTTTCTTCCTTACAGACCAAATTTGTCTCATGAACGTCTTCTCAAAAGTGCGATCGCGAAAGGTTGCGAGTGCATGAGTGAGCGCGGCGCAGTGAACATAGAACTTCGTATGCCATGCGATGATGTTGTTTCAACAATAACATGATTGCAGTTACTATTTCTTATATACAGAAGTAGGTACCATACCGCCTAATCAGTTATCAGCATGCCTAATCGAGGGTGGCATATTTTTGCAATTGTTTCGGCACGGCATCCCACAAATTCTTCTCGTGCAACCACAGCTTGGAAAATATTCTTGCGCTATACTTGTGAGCCGAGTCGCAGAGAACAGTGACGATATTGGCATCTTTCGGTAAGGTCTCGGCCACCTTTATTGCTGCGACAACATTCAAAGCACTAGTACCGCCAACGTAGATTCCCTCTTCATCGAGCAATTTGAAAACCATCGCAATGGAGTCTTCGTCTGGAATCTTGAGTGCTTCATCGATAATCTTGATCTCATGCCTCAAATTTTCGGTGACACGGCCTTGTCCAATTCCCTCTGTGAACGAGGATCCGCCTCTAACTATATTCTTTCCTCCACTCTTGATGTACGAGTACAAAACCGATCCAGGGGGGTCAGCCAAAACACATTTGATCTCGGGGTTCATGTGCTTCAAATAGCGCGTCACACCGGCGAAAGTGCCGCCTGTCCCGGTAGAACAAGTCCAAGCATCCACTTTCCCATTCAACTGAGCCCAGATTTCAGGGCCGGTAGAGTCAATGTGAGCTTGTCTGTTTGCCACGTTGTCGAACTGGTTGGTCCACACAGCGTTTTTGAGCAGCTCAGCGTGTCTCTTAGCCTGATGGTTGTAGTTTTGTGGGTTGTCAAATGCAACAGCAGGCACGGGGTGCACCTCCGCTCCCAAAAGACGCAAAGTCTCAATTTTGGCCTGCGACTGAGTGTTGGGCATGTAGATCACGCAATTGTATCCGCGCAGGCGGCAAACATGTGCTAGGCCAATCCCGGTGTTTCCGGCCGTGCCCTCCACAACAGTTCCTCCTGGTTGAATTAATCCTTTACGTTCCGCATCATCTAAGATGAATTTGGCAGCACGGTCTTTAATGGAGCCGCCAGGATTCATATACTCCGCTTTAGCATAAATATTTCTTCCCACAGACTTCGAGATGTTGGGGAGTCTTATCAAAGGCGTATTTCCGATCGCTTCTGAAAACCCATCCGCAACAAGCGGCACGAAGGGCGGCTTAAACTCTGGGCCTCCGGCCGCCACCTTGATCGACCTTACTCCTAGAAGTCGGATCGGCTTGAAACTTTTCTTGGATCCAGTTCTGAACATTCCTGCGTTACCGAGGATATGTCTCACCGGAAGCTGACAGTCTCAAAATGATTAATGCTGTCGCAAGAAAACGTGAGGCGCACGTGACGCTAGGTCGATTAGTATGCAGTATGTGAACTACATATCGACATGGGTTCGAGCTCACGAAATCGATTACGTTGAGATTGTAGTCTTTCAAGCTGCAGCACTACAGTGCGAAATTATAAATTCTATTTTTGCAAGGCGTATACCAGATCAGGAGTGCGTATATTAGCAGAAATGAGCCACATGCAGTCACGTGAGTGTTTACCGAAAGCGTAGCCGCGGCTTGTCGACAGTGTATGCCATGCAGACCAATTATTACACCTTATGCATAATGTATCATGCGCGAAGATTCCGAAGACCCTGGAGTGGCTTTGAAATGGCACAGCACCTGACAACGCGAAAATCCCCGCGGATGGTTCGGCGTTTCTCGTCTTTGTTTTTTATATGCCGTAGTCTTCCCTCAATAATGTATTAAAAAAAAATACAAGGTGATTAAACCTTTACAATTAAAACTCATGGTTGCTTCAATGAAATTCGTGTTTGCCACTTCTTGCACAATACACAAGCCTATTGCTGTGTGTAATATTTCGCGTCGGCGCGGGCTGCTTTGCTGCTGTAAGGTATGAAGCTTTTCGCAGGATGCGGACACATTGACAAGGGGCTCATAATATGTGCCATTCTTAGAAAATTCATGCGTTGATACATCAGCCGAGCCGGTGCCTCGCCTCTTGAAGCCCTTGCTTATACCCGTGTATCCCCACACCACCTGCCATGCGCTTTATCTAACCTCTTTGTGAAAATAAGAAATTTGTTACATAACTGGGTCGTCACATCTTAGCCCCATTTGGCGCAGATTGGAAAGCCCTCTACGAGAATCAACACGAAAACCCCAAATGTTTGCCTCAAGACTAAAAGATGCAACACCGCTCCCGTCGTTCGACGAGCTAATGCATTCTCTTGTGGGCAATCAGCTGCTGGGAACATTAAACACCGAAGAGCATACACTACAAAAGAAAACAGAATTTCTTCCATCTGAAGCAGAGGAAGTTAAATGCAATATTGTGGCTCCGCCAGCGTCCCGGCTACCACAGCAGTTAAATACCGGACCTGCCGTTGTAGGCCAGAACTTTGACTCAGGTTGGCTACCGACAGATACCGCTCGCCTTGACGCAGAACCCCCTGGCCCTCAAAACACTTACACGTCCACCATTTCCTTCGCTCCTCAATCTCCAACCACAAATGCGACTTCTATTGGAGGTACGGCGAGCGCAGCCGTTAGCATCTCGCGTGTAATGGATCGTGCTTATTCAGGCACCAGGAGGGCTCATACGTGCAAAACATGTGGAAGAGCTTTTACAACCCTGGGCCATTTGGCCCGGCACAATCGCATCCACACAGGCGAAAGAAATCATAAGTGCCCTTTTCCAGGATGCAGCGCTCGTTTTTCTCGTCAGGACAATTGCACACAACATTACCGCACTCACATGAATGGTAAAAGCAAACGATCGCGTGGCAAGAAGCTCAAATGACCCCGGTGGTTTGTTTGCATGTGTCACACTTCCTATTTCATTCTTACATCTTGCCTCTAGATCAGTCTACACAAGAGAAGCTTCCTTTTGCTCTTACTTGTGCAAGACGTACATTCCTTCCATGAGACGCCTTTAAACTGTCTTTTTATAAGATCACCGTGCTACCAATATGGGCCTTTTGTAAATTCGGACATGTCCCCATATTTGCTTACATAGTATATGTATTCTTTCATTGACATGATACCAATTCGACGACATCCAACAACACTGGTGCGCAATGGGAGTGAACTGGTGCATCATACAACTTGTATGATTCACCGGAGTGGCACTGGTAAAATAAGTCTTCCTGCTGAAATTCTAGCTGGCCTTTTGCAGATACCAGCCATTCCCTAGGGACACTTCCACTGTCGGTGTATTCTTCGAACCGGAATTGATGATTGCTATCGACAGACGCAGAGTAGTGTTGGCGACTCGTGAGCAATCCATCGTTCAAGTCTAGTTCGAGCACTGAGTCGCTCAAGCATGCAAGGGGTATTATAGAGAGTCCCTTACGGCTGGTTTTGACGCTCGGTTCGCGAATAACTTCCGCTACAGAGATTGCTTGCAACGCTTGCATCCCAGGTTGATCCAGCGCATTTGGTGTCAGAACATAGCTCTCTGACGTGAACGTTGTGTCTTGAGAATCCACAAACTTGAATGCGCTCAACACTAGGCCAAAACTGAAAGGCAACGAGGTGAACTGGCTTTGAGTATCAGCAGCGGCACACAACATTCTTCCGACGATGAGCATGAGAGTGATAGACCTATTGCTTCCTATGATCATTGAAATACTAATGGGATATGACTAGTTGTGCTGTTGATTACAACGGTGGCGATTTCTTTTTCCTTTTGTGACTTCAGGTACTCACAAAAGGCTCGCTTTCGGTAGACTCTCCAAACATGGAAGACACAAATCTGACCGCGTGACCTCGGATCACAAATACGATCCGATGTCAGATTCTCGGATTTTTGACGCCGAGCCGACTGTTTGATAATGACACCACGCAAATCATGTTACCGGCTCAAAAGCATTATACCTGGAATCGCAAGTCACGGCAAACGAGATTCCCTAAAGAGCTAGATCTAATGTCCCAAGTTCTTCATGCTTTCAACCTCTTGTCTAGCACAACAAGCTTTGCATCAGCGCGCCGCGACTGACGATCAAAAAACCTTTACAGTCGGTATTCAGATGCAGAATCACGGAATCTCCTCGAATTGGAACTCACCTTTACTAAGCTTGTACTTCAGCCGCTAGAACATGTTTTTCAGACCATGCGGGAACGCCACAGTATGTCAAAGTAAAATATCAAAGATACTGGAAAGGGTTATTTCAGAGCTCTTTGCAGGATTCATGAGCCAAATATAGATCTCGCATACTAACGCAAACTTAGTCTCGCATTTTGAGGCAAACCAGCTTCACGAGATCCATTTCCACAGAGATCAAGAATGCTCTCGATGGCGCCGTTCGCTCGGCTCCTGTTGTACTTTTCATGAAAGGTACCCCAGAGTTCCCACAATGTGGGTTTTCCAGAGCCACAATCCAAATGTTGGGTCAGCAGGGAGTGGACCCGGAGAAGTTTGCCGCATACAACGTGTTGGAAGACCCCGAATTGAGGGAAGGAATCAAAGAGTACAGTCAGTGGCCCACTATTCCACAGCTCTACGTAAACAAGGAGTTTGTTGGCGGTTGCGATATTGTCCAGTCCATGGCTCAGAGTGGCGACTTGGCGGAGTTATTAGAATCGAACAATTGTTTAGTGCCCGATGAGGAGGAGGCTCCTCATCAGAGTGATGTCAAGCCTGTTGAAAGATAATTCACTCGACCTCGTACATTAATCATAATGAAGCCTAGTAATCAACAATACATGATATTTAAAGAAAGGAAATTTTGTGTGATAAAGCGGTCGCTGACACCAACCTTTAACTCACCGCGTAATGAATGCAGCTACACCTGTATGCAACCGGCCTAATTCCGCCCACCTTTGGTTGAAGAACGCCTTCTGAGTAAGTTCAGATCATTCAAATTTAGTGTGAACTCGAAATCTCCGTTGGCCCCGCTGATGACGGACGATGAGCGAGTCGCATAGTCATCATCGCTCAGCTTCAGAGAGTCCATGGAGGTAGTCGAGGAGAGTGAAAGATTCTTCAAGCCTGTCTCTTCAAGAATATTCTCGCGCACCTGAAAATGACTGATTGAGTCATGGTTTTCGAATTCGAGAACATCCATGTTATCACAATCTGGCAAGCTCTCCTCGTCTGAACTTGAGATTTGGCTGTCTGCAAATCCTTCCAGGTCATTCTCATCGAAGCACTCGCTGTCCAAGTCAACAGAGCCACCGTCCAAAGCCGACATGAGGGAGTTTTTGTTGAATACATCACCAAAGTTGACACTATTCATTGGGTTGGGCGTACGTGGTAGGTGACTTGGGAATTTGGAGTCTCTGCGGGCACGAGAGTCGAATTTGACCTCTTTAAACTCGGCGTGGATTATCTCCTTGGGCTCTCTGGTTCGCAGGCGCAAGTTCATGTAGGACATCGCCGGATTGTCGAAGACTTGCTTAATAGCTATCTTGGGTGAAGCTAGTCCCCCAGTCATTCCAGCGGGGCTTCTGTTTCTCTTATGTGTAGATTTCAGAGCGGCACTTTCGTCATTGGAAACTCTTAGCTGCTGCTCCGGAAAATAACTCTCTTGCTTCAATGCAACACTGCCAGCCATCCAAGGATGCTTATAAATACCGTCGAGTGTAATTCTTGATTTGGCATTTACCACCAACATCTTTGAAATCAAATCCTTCGCTGTGGAACTGACTTCATCCCACCATGGGTTCAAAAAAACAAAATCTCCGTTCAAAATTTTATGGGTGAGAACTTCATTGTTGTCATCGTAGAAAGGAGGAAAACCACAAAGTGATGTATATAAGAAACATCCCAAAGACCAAATGTCGACACTTTTAGAGTAAAAGTTACTCTTCGAATGGGCACTCCTAAAGCGGCGCTTTCTTTCAACGCCACAATGTATGACTTCGGGAGCAGTGTAGCCAGCTGTTCCGCACGGTGTCTTCAAATTACTTCGCGCAGATTCTTTGGACGTCGCAGAATCAAATTTGAGTTGTTTAGCTAACCCAAAGTCGGCTAGCTTGATGATACCGATTCCTCCCCCACCAACACCTGGAAGAAATTTACCCTCGTCGACTTTTGTATCATCGTCAGATGACCGGAGACAAGCCTCGTACTCTTTTCTGGATCTCTCAACTTTAGGAATAGTCTTGTAGAGTAGATTTTCTGGCTTGATGTCCCTGTGGACGATATTGTTCTCGTGCATGAACCGTACGGCGTCAAGTAGTTGTAGAAACACATGGCGAGCTAGGTCCTCTGAGAGATATGTGTACTCGATAATCTTATCGAAGATCTCTCCGCCATCGCAATACTCCACAACAAGGTAGGTACATTCCTCGGACTCAAACGTTTCGATGAGTTTCAAGATATTTGGATGCTTTCCGGCATTGTTGAGTGTATTCATTACAAAGATTTCATTCTTAATATTGGCAATCTGCTTCGCCGACAAGTTTGTTTTAGTGATTACCTTGATAGCGACCTCCTCACCCGTCCGAGTGTCAGTGCCCTTATAAACATGAGAAAATGCACCCTCTCCTAAGAGAGAGTGAACTTTGTAGTGAATGGGCAAATTGGGAAACTTGTCCATGTTGTGGAGTGAAAAGCTTTCCCGTCTGGTTTTGAATCCTGCCATATTGGTTTTGAAATATCGCTAAATGGATGTAGGAGGTGAATCACGAAGTTGTCAAAGGACAACCGAGTCAAAGCCCACTTTTTGATTAGCGAACTGCTGGGCTGTGAGGAAAAAGGGGGTTGAGTCTGACGCTTGGCGGCACCTGCGTGTGAAGATAGCTTGGGTCTCCAGACCAAATTGGCACGGTATTGTGAAAGGGGTAAATTGTTCGCCAAAACAAAGAATGGTAAAACACGGAGCGCGTGATAAATCGCCGCTTTGGGAATCAAATATACCTTTCAAATTCCAGCAATACCTTGGGTTCCGGAGTTTGGTCCACTGTAACGTGAGGAGAAAGTAGAGGTACACGCAATTTGAAGGAGATATCTGGCGTGTTTTTGATTCAGAGTCCGTGTCTCTTTTTTTTAGCTTTAGAGCGCGCACTATAATTAACCGGAATGTGGAGCATGGGCTATGACGCAGGATAGAAACCCTAAAGTTGTATATGCATAACCATAGAAGCGGAACAAACGGGCTGTCTGAAATCACAAAAAATCTCTCAGATTTTTACACTGTGTGTCAACGGTTACTAACACCCGAAAACTTTCCAATTTACACCCATATATCATCCTAGGGGTTGGGTTAAAAACAACATTCGATCCTCATGCATGCATGACGTCAGACTTTGAAACACAGCATGATGGGGGAATGGGACTTTAAACAATAAGACACCTTTGTATCTATTTGCTAAACTAGAGATAAATATACACAAATATACAGTTTGTTGTACCGAAACAAACTTCCAATGAAGACTGACCCTGAAGTTCAAGTTATGCACGTGGTGAAGAAGGCCAGGATAGTCAAGAATTTCGAGATTTGGTGACTATCGCGGGCGGCCTGGTAGGGAACTTGGGTGTGCATGTGATGCAGCAGATCTTGAAGTGGGACATACCACACCTCCTCCTACAATGTCTGCTGCCCAGGACACGAGATTATTCTTCCGAGATTTAATATTCATAAATACTCGACCGTATTTTCCTTGTCTCAACATTCTCCTGAACAATAATCTCTTGAATAATCAGATTATCCGATAGCGGTTATGAATGTAATACTTCGCTCGATGATAGCTTGATCTTCAAGTTGGATAAAAGGTCAGACTCACAAAAGGCTGATTGACTGTAAGCGGTGAAGTTTTTTTATTGTGAAGATTAAATATTTATACCCCGTAATACCAACAACTGTGATTGCTTGATTCTTCGAAAGCTTTGCAAATGATAATTTCAGGGGTTCGAACGAATGCTTATATGATAGATGAGCTCTTGTCAAAAAATCATTACGGGATCTTTTAACTTTCAATTTTTGCTTATTTTTATTCGTGAATAAGCACTCTGAACGTAAATACGGCCC
>JAKTYQ010000064.1:0-10482 GCA_030674525.1 Metschnikowia chrysoperlae
TACGCATTTACGGTTTCGTATTTTCACTGCGAAAAATCGTAATGATAATACGTTTAACGATTATGAGGTCATCACCACGTAATTCGTAAAGTTTCGTGTTATGCACCGTAACGCGCAACACTGATCTATGATGAAGTAGGCCTATAGTGAGCATCGCAGGACTCAGATACGACTTGAAAAAGGCAATACCATCCATTCAACAGACCACAAGAAGTCTAATGTCGCTCCGAAATCAAGTTTCCAAAACTAAATTTCCGCTTAGACAAACCCTAGCCCCTAGCACTCTAAAATGCAGACATTTCTCGCTGGCCACGCTTGTTTCACAAGAGTCCAAACCAAATGCGGAACAGCCAGTGGTAAATGGTAAAAAACTTACGCCACAAGAAGCGAAAATGGAGGCAGCCAAGCTCGCCTTGAGCTCCTTGAAAGACGTGGGCTCGCTTTTCTCATCGGGAAATGACGACGCCGTGCAGCCGATCGACTCTTCTCCGGTGTATGAAAACCACGCGTTATTTGGGTCGTTGAATGTCGTTCACCAGGGCCAGGTAGTGAAGGAGCTCCAAGACAAATTCGACAAAAAATGGACGAAAATGACTGCCAACGAAAAGAGGCTAGGATACTATATCGCATATGGCAACTGGGGTGCACGTGAGAAATTCGATAATTGGAGTTCTCCTGAGGCTCCGTGGGATTTACCTTTCAGAATTCCCTCTGCGATTCGCAAGCATAAAGCCCAGCCGGGAGATGTAATTCATAAGCTCGAGCCCGTGTTTCTTGCGGAGACCGACGTGCGGAAGGACCAGTTCGACACAAAGAAAATGGACCCTTTGACAAAGACTTTCATCTACATCACCATATTTGTCATCACGCTTGCATTGGCTAGAGACAAGAAGATCGGCGAGGCCGGTAAACCCGTTGAGTATGTCACGATAGACCACTACGCGCAGCAGAGAGAGGAAGAGCATAAAAAAATGGAGTTGATACGGGAGGCACAGGCTGCGGTTGAGGCAAAGGCGAAGGCCCGCAAATGGTACTACCTCTGGTTGAGATAAGTTGCCAGAAATTGCTATGAAGCCGGAGTTTTGAGATTCTAAAATATTTGCAGGCTGACCAGATGAGAGATAGATTCATTAACTGCATAACGGGTATACTTAGTGACGCATATCTATACCACACGATCACGTACGTTAGTCCAATTCAGTGGATCTAAACTCTGCAATGTTAGTCACCACAAAAGATTTCTAAAGAAGTCTTTATTTTCACATACTTCTATGTACCATGGGATGTATCATAAAGCCGATCTAAGAGTGTGAATCAGCAGCTGCTCGTACTCATCCTCTTGTATTGAAGTAAGCATGCACACACAAGATAAAGAGTCACGTCTGGGCAAGCGGAGGGGGTGTCTATACATGCACGCGTTGAAGCAGATATTGTTCACTATGGCAAAATCGACGGTTTCTCCACGCAGAAAGCCTTCCGGAATTTCTTCGTGGCAACCTCGCAAATTCACGACAATGTGCCAGAAGTCCATCTAATTCGGACCAAATCGGCTCATTTTTTTCGCAGATTATCTTGGTTAATCATCATCCTCCATCTCGCTATCCTCCTCGCTGTCGTCGTCGTCCTCTTCCCAGCTCTTCTCCACGGTTTCCCGCACACGCTTGATGTACTGCAGGCGGTGGTCCTTATACAAGTTGGCAGCCTCGACGTTTGCCGGTGACAGAATATTGGGGTCGTTAAGCAACGACTGGATCGATGTCAAGATACTCGACACGTCGTATGTAGGCGACCACCGATTCTGCAAGATATCTAGACACAATTCACCACTGGCATAGACATTTGGGTGAAACATTTCGCTCAAGAATTTCACAGTGGGTGGCTTGTTGGGGTATTGCTCGTCGAATTGCAATGCCAAGCGGAACGTGCCGTCTTCAAAGGGCGTTTCGGCTGGGCCTATGATCACTGCATTCCACGACATCACATTATCAGGCACTGGCAGCGCAGAAACACCACTGGGAGCGTCCAGCTGCATGCGCTTAAAATCTCTCATAAGTCTTCTTTTCGCGGGCGTCGACATTTTGTATATGTATGTTGTGGGTGTAGTGATTGAAAGTTTGGGTCGCCTTGTCAATATTGGTTATTCAGTATTGGCGTTGCCTTCAAGAGGTGAAGCCGATTACCGAGGTGGCACCGCCGGCATACAACGAGCGCGCGCTCATGCACACTCATGAGTAATCACTCACTGTGCCACCATGGCTGCACATCGCCAGGTTAATCCTTTCCTGTGGCAACGACAATCCGAAGTTTTCCTTTTTTTTTTTTCGTTGTGCATAGGACACGTGAAGTATATATTCACACATGCCCTGTCTGAAGCAATCATTTATTTGTGTATATATTCATCGCGACTGTGCGCATGAGGTATTGCTGGAATACCTGTGGCCTCTAGGGCTCTAGATTACTCCTTGTTATAGACGTCGGAGACCAACTTCTTCACCTCCTCGCCTAGGTTCTGCGCAGTGCCTTCAACCTTGTTCAAGAAGGCTCCAAGCTGCTCGTCAAACCTGCCCACGGGCTCAAGCTCTTCCTTCGAGGCGCTGCCAGCCCAGAAGTCAGTCAAGTTGTGTCCAGCACCGTTGAATGCCAACACGTTCGGTGTTCCGTCATCGGGGAGACCGCTTAACTTGTTCACCGTACCAAAGCTCACTAAGTTCTTCTTCAACTGGGTAGTCGACACGCCGTTCTCGGACACGAAAAACTCGGAGCCAGCTCCGGGTTGCAAGGAAAGGTAGTATGTCAACAAGCCACAAATGTGTGGAGAAGCCATGGACGTACCACTCAACGTGGCGGTGGAGGTCTCAGAACCGATGTAGGTACTGAGAATGTTGAGACCAGGCGCAAATATGTCGACAGTGCTACCGTAGTTCGAGAAATAAGCCCTGGCATCGGCAATTGTCGAGGCACCGACAGTGATGGCCAATTCAGCAGATGCTGGAGAGGTGTTTGCGGCATCCTGGTTCTCGTTACCAGCGGCAACAGCAAAGTGAATGCCCGCCTTTACAGCAGCGTTAACAGCCAAGTCAAGAGCAGGAGACTTACCGCCACCCAAAGACATGTTCGCGGTGGATCCCTTAAACCCCTTTTTATTTTCTTTGACGGCCTTCAGGTGAGACTGCGCAGCAAACTCAACACCCTTGACAACATCAGACATAGAGCCAGAACCGTTCGATCTCAACACCTTCACACCGACAACAGTAGCCTTCTTGGCAACACCGTAGTCCTTGGAGGCAATGGTTCCAGCACAATGAGTACCGTGACCGTTACCATCGGTGTCAGAGTCACCGCTGGGGATGGTCTTACCCCACTTGGCTCTGCCCTCGAATTGCTGGTGATCAACGTAAACACCCGTGTCAATAACATAGGCTGTCACGCCTTCGCCACCTTCATTATCGTAGAGGTACTGGTTGAAGTTGCCCAAAGAGAGAGGCTGACGGTGAGAGACACGAGCTAAGCCCCAAGGCGCGCTCTTCTGGATATCGAACTCATTGGCATACACCATCGAGTCTTTCTCCACAAATGCGACAGCGGGGTCACGACGGATCCACTCGAGAGTGGAGTCCACGAAGTATCCGGTGTAGCCGCTCAAGGTGTTTGCAATGTTGAACACGTCGGAGATACCGCCGGAAACATTGGCGCCTTTGATGGAGGCAAAGTAGGATTCGGAGTCCTCCGCGCTTCCCACGTCCTGGGCGTGTCTCTCAGAGACCCACTCCTTGTGGAAATGCTCCATATTCTCATGAATGTCCGTCTTGAACACAACAATGTACTTGTGGGCGATAATGTTGCGTCCCGTCTCCAAGAATGGAGCGGCCAACTTCGCGGAGATTTTTTGCTCAAACTCGGCAAAACGAGAGGCGGCACCGCTGGGCACTAACGAGCCCGCAGCTTCAGTCAACGCACCCAAATGCTTGGCAGACTCGCCCACGGCGTTCTTCAAGTCCAGGAGCCCTGAGCCTTTGAAAGTGTCAATAACGTCACCAACATTGGGAATTATCATGGCGTTTGCGCCAAGCGCGGCCAAAATGGAAAGTGCAACAGACCGGGAGAGCAACATGTTACCGAACTAATAAGGATTATAGCGTGTGGTGAGGTGGCGGTAAAGCGTGAAAGAGCTGTAAAAACGTAAAACGCAAATTTGCTGAATCAAAACGGGAAAGTGCGTGTTCTTTGTTGAGTTTGTGGACTGTTTTTCTCTTACTTGAATGCAGAGAAAAAGAATCCAGCTATGCTCCAAAAGAAAAACCGGGGGTCGGGGAGGCGCGTGGCGATAACGGCTATTTATACAGCCTTGGGGTTGCGCGGGGGGTGACCAAATTAGGTCTGGCTGTGTGTGCAGGCCATGCGAGCCCGGGATAGTCGATGTGTGGCTGGACTACCCCAAACGGGACCCACTTAGCAGTTTCTGATGAGGAGTCCCTGCAAGAAATAGGCTCGCGGCTGGTAAAATTCATTTGTCATCAAAACTGAAGGACGTTCACGAAAAAGGGATTATCAGATATGTCTCCCACATGCTTGGAGGGGTGAAGACGTCTTGATAAGGTCACGTGATACTTGACGTCACGAGGAGGCCAAGACAGAACTTGGATTGTCGGACTTGACTTAGACACTGTTTAAGGCTATAGAATTCTTAGATCGCTTTTTCTGCTCGGTTTCACATGGATATGCTCAAGGGCGGCTTGCAGGGGAACTTGCATACCAACTGTGAATACTGTGGCTTCGCAATAGAGACGCCTCAGTAATGCTTTGAATTGAGATCGTAACTCAGACACATTTCTGTAGGTTTTCAGTCAATTTTGGTGATACACTGTTTTCTGAAATTTGGAGCTGATGACAAGAAAAAATTCCCGGCCAATTACAAATAAGAAGCACACAAAAACGTCCATAGAGGTCTACGGCGCTACAAGCGGAATTCCACGTTCGCACCACTCACTCTTATCGCCCTTATCATACTCAAAAAAGAATGCTCGCAATGTCTTTGGCCAGTACCTTTCCCATTCATCAAAATCTCTTTCTGTCAATACATCTTTTTTAATCACCTGGAGCGTTTTCTTGTGCTCGGTGGAGACATGTCTCATCGGTGTGAAACACAGCCCAGTCATTAGTTCATCAACACATTTTTTATTCATTCACCCGATTGGGCCTAATTTGTGTGATGTACACGTCATAAGGCCCCGCGCCTTATCTGGCGAAGACTACTGATAAGATATCGCGGGCTCATATGCTTTCGAATGGCGCGGTTGCCATCATTTCTTTGGAGCAAACACGTGATCTTGGTTCCTTACCTCCGAGTGAGTTGAAAATGCATTAACGTCTCTTGTGGTCGACTTTAAAACACATGGGTCCTCAGGGGAAGAGCTTTTTATCTATATATACCTTCCAATGACCCTAGAGGTCGGGAAGACCTCTTATATTCGCCGAGGAGTAGTCATTTTTGGTCATGACCTTGTGTTGCAGCGATCAAGATTGCAAGAGCTTGATCTTGCCATGTTACCTATTCTACCGAGTAAGCCTTTTGTGTGTGTTTCTTACCGTGACAATTTCATCATGCGATTTTCATGGGTTGCTCATGACTGCTGTGTTTCAACGATCAAGAGCTTCAAACGTCAAGTTATTTGTAGACTTCTCTTGCTTACATCTGATCGAAACGCTACAATTCGCATGATGAGGATAAAAGGTCATTCTGAAAAGAAATTTAACACGTATCCATGATTTCTACCCTTTTAAGTCTGAATTTTTTAGAGCATTGCATCCGTTACTCTTCATAGCGTCCCGCATACCAATATGACAGGAAATTTAGCCACTCACACTTTTAACGGTCTCAAGCGGCCTTGGTGAGAACTCTATCGTCTTGCTTTGGGTTTCAGGGTCAAGCTATTTCAAAGTGAAAATTTACTCGAAATTCGAAAAATGAGGAGGTGGCATAGCAAGATTCGTTTCGGCCTCGGTCGTTCATCGCAATTGTCAGAATAAACACCACGAATACCTGAGCCCTTTTCATCATATAGCATTAATGGCTAGCCATTCCCTAGCACCTTCCTCTCCGCGGGCAGCCACCGCTCTGTATATCATGTTTTCGCCATATGAAGACTCTGCCTTTAAATCATCAGCGAGATTCTTCTTTGCTTGCATTTTCTCGCTCACGCAAAACCAAAAGGTGTTACTCGCTGCAAGTTTTTCGCCAGTGTTTGCAGGGAGACTAGGCCTTGCTATGTGAGAGAAAAGGTCGCTTTTGACACGTGCTAATGCTTGCTTAAAGTCAAGTTTTTTGTTTCCATTTGCACATTCCGGATTGCGACACCACAGATTCCCACACCCTTTTGTGAGTTGAAGTACATACCGTCTTTCGATCCTCGCCTGGAGCTTCATATTGTTTGGGTCCAATACACTCAAGTAAAGTGGGCCGAAACACGTATCACATAAATCCAACTCATTTTGTTGCAGTTGCAAGATATTCACACAATTTGCGTTCGCGCATTTTGGAATCACTTCTGCATTTTTCTGCACTTTCACCAAATCATGCATTTTCATGTGGCTCGCGAGTTCTTTGTTTCGTAGGACTTTCCCGCATTGAAAGCACTCGGCCGTTTTATTGCCACAGTCGTTTTCGTGATGTGTCAAGTTCCGGAATCGGTCCTCGAAAGTCGCCTTGCCTTGAGGTACGATCAAATGACAGAACTGGCACTCGTGCAATTTGGCAGCACATACGGTCGCTTTGTGACCTATGACAAGCTCGAGCAAGTTATTGTACAAAGTGTCATCCTCGCATTTGCCGCATATGTACGGACCGTTATGGAATAGCTTGTCATGCTTGAATTTGTGAAGTGCTGATTCACCATGAGCATCACAATTCTCGCAGTGCCAGTGGGCGGAAGGAATTGTTCTGGGAAATACCTCTCCACAAGAGCACCGCACGTTATGTCTCAAGCAGAACGCCTCATGCAATTGTAGTTTCAGCGAATCAATATATGTGTGGCAGTTTTTGCACTGCGCTTTCCCATCGATAGATCCAAACGACGTTTCGTTTTGCTCCGATTGATCGTTTTCAAACCTTTCGGAAACAGCCACAGTTACCGTAGTGTTGAGCTCCCATGCAAAGGGAACCACGTAGAGCCAAAATTCTCCTGCGGAAGCATGTTTGAGCTTGGCGTTAGTGAGCATATCGCTGGTCGTCTCGATATGTATCACCTTTCTCGCCTCGTCCTCTTCCTGGCCCATTGTGCTCCACAAATAGTTTTCTAGGTTGATGAATTTGTCTATGCCACACACGAGATCAACATTGTGCTTGTCGTCTGATGTGCGTATCGAAATCTCCAAGGTTTTCGGGAACCGGGAAAGGTCTATTTTATACATCCGAGGCTGGCCAGCTTCATTGAAAGGCTCGAGATTCACATGCACATCAGTGCTAAGTTCGGGCACGGACTCGAATTTCAGGATCATGGACTCCTGCTCAAGCTGCTGTATCGCCATGATATCGTTTAGAGGCGCCACATCCAAAGAAATATCTGTATCCACCACCACGACCGTCGGCGCATTTGATGACTCAACCATGACCGTGACATCGTCGCCGGCGACCATATCCTTATGGCCAAAGTGCTGGTTTTCCGTGAGAGTAGTGTACTGCGAGCTCAAGAAAGATTCCAAATAGTATTTCCAGTTGGTGACTTGTGGGTAGAACTGGGAGGGCCGTATACGTAATGTGGTGGCTTTGGGTAGCAGAGATCCTAGGACACAAGTGGCAGAGTCAGAGCCAAGTCGCGTGTATATTTCTTCGGGTACGCATATCGTATTTTCCGGCGCCGTGAATTCTCGAACACCAATGTAAATATGGTTGTTCAAAGAAAATACCATCGGGTGGGGCAACGGCTCGTGTGCGGCGATCGCCTCTTCAAGTAGACACGGAGGAAGTATGCATTTATCGGAGTGTTTTGGGAGCAAGCCTGACTTGAGAATCGTATAGGTCTTCGACATTGACTCCGTTGAGTATTCGCCAAACAATTTCACGCCGAAATGTGGGTTTATTTGCTTATTTGATTGAATAGCTGATTTGCGAATTTCACTTATGCCCGTTTTGCCGTTCGGGCCGGCCGGATTGCGAAAACTCTGGAACCAGAATTCTGCGAGCGCACGGCTAGCTTGAGTTTCCGGGCTTCTTACTACAGTAAGACCTGCCAATAAGGATCACATCTGTCGGGCAGAAATGGAAAAACCTCAGGCTATCTTCTTGAAGAGCGCATTTCTGGCGTGGAAAACAATTTCTAGCGCCGTGTTTTGAAAAAGACAGCCGGGTTATGTCTTTTACCAAGACCCATAGAAACAAGTCTTACTGTAATGCTAATCACTCAAAAATGACAGAAATTGGAGCTTACATCGTGAAAGATATCTTTGAAACTTAATTCAGAGGCGGTGCTGGTTAGGGTTTGATACATTTTCGTAGTTTTGTGGAAAGCTAGGTAAGCAATCGTGGCTCCCAGTCCTTAATCAGATGTATCAAGCAAATAAGTAGGTTTGAGCCACTATATGATGAGCTAACCAAGGAGGTCGACTTCTGCCTATACGAAAGTCTAGAATTACCTTTGTAAAGAAAGAAGCTTTGAGGCTCGCGATCTAAGTTCCAGACAAATCCGTAAGTTTGGGGTGGCCGACTGTCAATTGTTGAATCAGTCTTACCGCATTGGCTTGCTTCTCAGATCTCGCTCAAGAAAACGGGAAAGCTGGCAGCGACGGTTTATCGAAATCTAGTCAGCGTATCAGCCCCACCTGACTGTATTGATTTCAGACCTTATTAAATGAAAATTTCAGCGTTTCTCATCTTTTCTTCAATGAGCGGATCTTGCCTCTCGTGGAAAGAAGCCTGGCATACTTGAACGCCCGAGGAAACCCATTGCTTTAGCCTCCGAGGTGCGAAACAAGACGGTCGTTATAACCTACACGTGTTTGAACCACAGAGACAAACGACTACGGCTTTAATCTGCTGAGAATAAACTGTCTGGAAACCATGACAATAGCGCAATTTCCGGTCCACACCACATCGCTGGGCCTGACTACTCATCATACTGGGATTGCCCGATCCGTGTGTTTAACTCAATTCAATCGTTACTCAATCTTGACAACTCAAGCTTGGGGTTATCATGCCACTGAGTTTAAACTGGAAACTCTAGAAAGTATCCTCGGCACGTTGGCCATGAGCTCAAGAGTAACACCGACATATTCAGTTCCACTCTTTACATTGCAACTTACAAAATTCAACTACTCGCCGGATCATTGCTTGAGCGTGTTACGACTTGCATAACTGTGATTGAGAATATACGAATCGCCTAAACCACGATTTGGGGATGTCCGGCAATGTTATCCAAATCTACATTCGCACACCACGTGTTTAAAAGCAACCATTCTTCCTCGGGACGTCGTCCACCTTTCCCAAACACACACGTTTTAACAGAATCATTTCTAAATGTGTGTATGCAGACGTTCGAGGTGTGATTATGGGGACAAGCCCCCCGTTTCATTGGCCCAAGATTAAGCTTTGGACGAAAAAGACCGGGCCATAATCACCTCGAGAGTGTCGAGCGCCACAGTGCGTCGACGTCATGTGTAGGATTCGGATGCACCATCGCGGCATGCCACCACATAGGGACACCAGCAGGAGGGAGGAACCCATCCCCATCTCCCCTTACGCCACGTGGGCAAGAAAAAGCACGACGTTAGCCGCTGCGCTCTGTGCAAAGCCTGTTCGTTTCTAAAATTAGTCACGATCAACTTCAACGACCCTACTAAACCTGAAACATGGCCCGTAGTCAAAGCGTGCCAACACTGAAAGTGCGGGCACAACAATTCTTGCGAACCGCGCTCGTCCACCGTAAATCACGTGTTTCAGAGACGCCTGGACCTTCATGCAGCATACCGCAGTGAATCTGCGTGCGTGCGTCTTCAGTCCCCAGTGTGTGCAGTCCGCGGGAAAATCAAGCGTTGAGTGCGTCAGTTGTGAGCTCGTAATTTGCGCCTTTTCCGTCGCAAAGCTCCACTCGCGCACCTGCGAGCTTCGTGTTGGAGGCCATGCGGCAACTTTACGAAGTGCCTAGAGACAAGGATTGGATGGCTGGGTTCAGGAAATCTGAGCAAGTTTAATCAAAGTTGTGGCATTGACCACCAGCCCTCAGCAGGCGCCTTCTCAAGCCTCGATTGTCCAACTAACTGCATGTTGAAGTGCTTATCTTGTTGAGATTAATAAATGTTCCACCCAACTTGTGGTTCTATTCATAGTACTTTCAATTAACTCCTGAGATTCTATGTTGGTAGCTTTGGAAGATCTAAATGTTATACTAGGGCATTGTATAGTTTGCGGTCGATCTGCAATGTGCGCGAGGCTGAGAGCCCAGCAAAAAAAAGAAAGAATTGGGGCTGCCGGCTAGCTCCCATGCCTGTCAC
>JAKTYQ010000065.1:0-10061 GCA_030674525.1 Metschnikowia chrysoperlae
GTTGACAAACCCATGACTGTGCTTATCGGTGTTCTGGCTCAAGTCAGCCATAATAACACAGCATGAAATGTATAAGGGCGGCGATGTAACACAACACAAAGTGCACGATTGAACCAGAGATGGCGAACTTAATAACAACTTCATGACAACTCTGCTTCAATTAATCACGCCAGCCAGCCCATGTAGAGTCCTGAATGTGCGAGACCACGCCTTAAACTGGCACAAAGACAATGAACTTCAAGTGGCACAAGGCGATTTCCACTTGCACAAGTATTATCCTGGTAGACATTCGCTAGAAATGATCAGGATACAGAACAAGGCCATCCATTCGAAACAGGAAGAGAAGGTTTTTGAGTTCCTGGGATATTCGCGTGAAAAACCAAACAAACTCGGCATTTGTGGCCAATACTCGGAGTGATGGAATACCAAGTGTACCTGAATGTATTTTGCATCTGGAGCAAATGTCCCTATCGAAGGTCACTTTTGGATGGTCTCGTCGAACATTCGGTCTCCAAAGCTCGATCCCTAAGGCATTATTTCGTTTGATTTATTTTGGTTCAATCCTCGAGTATGAGATATATTAGGCGTTTCAATATGAACAACAACGCATCAGCGTTGGAAGAAAAAAGAAAAACACTCGAAAAAGTAGGTCACGTGATGCATGAGGCGGGCGCGAACAAGCCGCTTAAATCCCTAATCGAGCGTTTTCATGGTTAGCTCGCTGGCTCAGAAAGTGCCGATCACATTTCCATGACAAAATAGTTTCACCCAGCTCATTGAAGCCGCAATTATGATCAAACGCCCACTCGTGTAAGAACTTGTGCATTATTGCTACGCCGCGTTCTACTTGCTGATTGCAATGCACGAAACGCGTCTACCGTAGCTTTCTTTCCCCTGGTGATGTCATGCCTTCGCCACACGTTGGTATGCAAGCTCCAATAGGGGCCATGTGAAAGGATACGCCTTTTCTTCATCAACTCTCAGGTTCGCGAAGAAAGGATATTTCAAAACGATAGTGAGCCTTTCACAAGCGAGACTTGAGGGCAAAATTCTCAATGAATTGATCTTTGATGACATTTAAAGGCCGACCGAGCTGAATACTCCTTGCCCTTGCTTGAAATGCCTCGTAGCTTCTTGTGTGTCCTTCTCAAATAATACAATCTGGTGAGTTTTTCTCTTGTAGCCCGGTAAGTGTCGATCAATCGCAGACGTCGATCACTTGCAAGCATACGTGGGCGGATTTGGCTACTTGTGTTGTTCTTTGAGTTTTTGCGTTGGGATATCGAATATGTGTATCATTGATTGTACTGAACACCTATGCAACTTACACAAAAGTGGTGATCAATATTGGTGTGTCATCATTAAGCGTGTTGTGCCACGTCTGAGGATCTTTCCCGAAAGTCATTCGAATCTTGAAGAAGCCTCTAAGATAGAACAGATGGGAAGAGATCTCGCCGAGCCAAACGGCAGCCACAATGATTTTTATGCCTCTATGACTTCAGAAGAGAGGCCAAAAACATGGAAGCCTTGGAAGGTCAAATGATAGCTGAGAATCTCAAATCCAGCGACAACCACAAGCTTATATTGATGAATAAATGCTGCCAGAAATCGCACTCGCCGACCAGCCGTATTGTACAGTATACTCCACGACGGTGCCGCCTCCAAAGTTTTCAAAGTAAGCGTCAAAGAGACAAATTTGTGAAAGAATTCCAGCGTCCGGTTGGTAAGTGGTATCCCCAAACTCAAGACATAAGTCAGCACCGAGAGACCCGACCGATTTGTGTTTTTTTTTCATCGATTCCAACAACCCTCGACCCCTCGCAATAGCGCTTGATGAGCTGGGCAATAATCGATCCGGTGGCATTAAAAGGCAGGTGAAATAAGCACTGTTTGACCCTTCCTCGACAAGACTACTCCCGAAGCGTTCGCGGTCAAAGCAGTGGCATTGGCCTCAGACAGATGCCATGAAGATGAGAGCGATTCGCAAAGAATAATGATGCCGTCAGTGTGAATAACAACATGCTCCTCATCCCAGTGAAAAGCAGCATTCACACCCTAGCCCTCATGAATATCTCGGACTTGAGATTTGATTCGAGCAGCCCGGCCAAACCGAACGTTTTGATTGGCTTGCCTTTGAACACAGGAGGCATGTACAGCCTTAGGGTGATGACCGGCGATCAGTCAGTTATTTGCGTGAGTTGTTAAAAAGGGGCGAATCTTCGACTTTCAAGTCACAGTACATGGAGAGCAGGAGGCTAATCTCTACCATTTTGAAATGAAGACTTGCTGGTCCCGAACCAATTTGACTGTTTCAGTGGGTGGATTTGCGGGAAAGTGCCGCACTTCTTTGACAAATTCTAGAGTATCCGTGGACTCTTGGGCGATTGAGCGAGCACTGGCTGGGTAATCCCGGAAATTTTCGAGACTGTTTCCGCACTGCACATCACAGGCGAACATCGTTTTCTTCAACCACTCACCCAAATCGGTTTAAGCAGAATTTTGTGAGGCGTCGCGTCACCCAATCAGTATACATTGCGATAGACAGATTTTCAAGTAGCTTCCCGAAACTTTATTGATCCCAGAAAGAAGGTGGATGCATCGGTGCCGCTTCAGTACTACGGACACGTCAATTGGAGATGCCTCATCGGCTGCCTCCATCAAGCAGGCGTTGTCCGCATACGTCTCTGATAGAGGCAAAGTCATGTAACATAACGTTCAATCGCAATTGAAACTCAGATAAGGCGACGGCTCATTTTAGAAGTAGTCTTAGCACCACAGCTCGTCACACTTCATTTGAGGCTGTCAAAATGAAGTATTCCAGAGTCAGCAAATAAGAGTCGCTTGTATGTTATGCCTAGCTCAGGGGCCACAGTACCACAGTGGTGCGCGTTATTACGATCTCCATTATAACGATAAATCGCGTTATAACGATAATTTGAGGGCCAAAATCTTGATCCCTCATAAGTAAAACTCAGCATTTTCGGTTTCTCCGATTTCGGGTATATCGGCATGATTGAAATTTTGCTATGTCTTGGCGGTGCATTGTCCCCTGTCTTATGATAGTATCAAAAACCGCGTTCGTATGACGAGCAGGTGCGCCTTCGGGTAGAAAAATCGCTCCCCAAACGAAAAAATAAGAAACCGAAGCGACGCGCCGGAGTTAACAGAAAGGGGACAAGGAGAGCTGATCTACCAGAGAGAAAGATGAGAAAAGTGATAACTACGGATTATATCTCCCGCCTGAAAAAATTCTTGCGTTTCAAAAAATTGCAAAGGACACCTCATGTAGCGAATAATGAGGCAATGTTACCGGGTGGGCGGTGAAGATCTATTCCATGCGACTGCTGGCTTGTAGGGTCACACCCAGGTTCCAGTAAGTTCTTTACCTCGGACCCTCAAACCCCACAAATTCTCTTGTGGTACACGCGTTTGGCTCGGAGAAACACATCGAGGAGACGAAGTTCCAAGTGTCCTCTGAAGGAGCTGGTGAGTCCACTCTCCCTCATCGGAAGTGTCCAGTTCTTAACGCTCACGAGCATCACGTGACTATAATAGCATCACATCAGTGGATGCCGGGTTATAGTTGGAGATTCAAAAGCCCAGATCTATCATCGAGTCAATCAAATGAAAGAATGAGATGAAATCATAACACGAACCCGGTGACAAATTGTCCGATAGGCGTGAAAGACATCGTTTCGAAAAGCTGCAACAATGTCGGCAAGAGGCATCCTGATCGAAAGTTGCATGACAAAAAATAAGGAAAAAAAAAAAAGAAAAGACTCATGCATGCGAGTAAATCCGGATTGGGGCCCGAGCCGCCTGACTTGAAGCGGATGAATGAATTATCTTCCGCGATCGGCAAATTCCACCAATTGCATCAGTGAAATGAAATGCTATGTGCAAACTAAAAGGGAAAATGTCGTGAGTATGCGAGGTCTGAGCTCGTTGCTGCAGTCAACGCGCAATGAAATGTGCCGAGCACCAAAAGTAAAACCCATCCAATTTAGATAACATTCTTTAAGCAACACAAAAGATTTCAGTCACTCTACAAAGAAGCAATTGGAACTCCGCTTTCTGAAAGTGTATCACGTGAAAGTCTTGCTAATCAGCTGTACATTATCGATTCCATCTGCATAAAGGCCAAAAGCATGTCGCGCCTCGAGCCAGAAGCTGGCTCTTCGAATTCTAAATTTAATTTATGTCTATTCTTCTCATCTGCGCACAGCAAGTACGCAAAACTCGAGACCTTCGGTATGTGTCAATTCCGGATCTTTAGAAGATGGATTAGTTAGAGCTCTGTGGACCTACATTCACAGTTCAAAAGCTCACCGCTCAAAAGTAGCTGTTTTTTGAAAATCTTTTCGAGATCGGGGGAGATATCTCACGACACGCGCATTTGACAGCCTCATGCGCGCCAATGATCATGCAAGCACGATTCGGCGATGAGGCACCGAACTTTATGGCTAGAACGAGTACGCCAAAAGAAAAGTCTTTTTAATATTCAAGCAACGAGATTTTTCCTTGACCAAAATTCTCACTTGGATCTTCCGGCGGCTTTCTTTTGGAAGATCGTAAATAAGTTGATTGATATGTGCAAAATCGTGACAGTCTTCGCCTTTAAGCATTATCGCTCCGATCTCGGCAGAGCCGGATGCACGACATTGTCAAAAAAGTGACGTGATTGATGATCCGTCAGCGCAGCCGCGTGTGCGTTTTTTTTCTTCTTCTCAATCAGTTCAAAAGTCTTTTCTCCCCACCAAACCTTCTACTATGAAGAAGAAAAGACAAGAAATGATTTTGAAGAGTTGAAAAAGCGTCGAACAGCCCGCACTGCCAAAACGATCCAGCGATGTGTGGAGACTGCTGTAACAAATCTCTGGAATGATGGTACCAGGGTTTAGGCTGAGTATACCTGTCGCAGACGGCCCGCACTGGTGCAGGTAATTGACTCCTTCACGTGAGAATGGAGCCTCAGGGTTTCAAAGCCACTAGTATATAAATCCCAAGGGGCTTGTCGAGCCCACTCACAAAGGAAAACTTTGTGAACACTGAGATGGGTTTTATAGGGGTCAAAAGAAAGCCGAGTTTCAGGGGCTCAACAAGCTTCGATAGAAAGGATGGTTCAAACGTTGAGTCCACATCCCTAGCGAGCTTTGCTGAAAAGCCCACCAGTGCCAAAATCAATCCTTTTGAAGACCCTGTCGTGGAGGATTATTATCGACAACTATATGAAAGCAGTGGGTATGAGTGTCGCGCAGCTTTCGATCCGGACTTGGAATGGACTGAGGATGAAGAAAAAGCTTTGCGGAGAAAGCTCATGTACAGAGTGACTTTGACCAGTGCAATTTTGTTTTTCGGGCTACAAGTGGACCGAAGTAATTTGTCACAAGCTGTATCTGACAATCTCTTGGAAGATTTGGGACTTACCACTAATGACTACAATTTGGGGAACACCTTGTTTCTTATCTCCTTTTTGATTGCCGAAATCCCATCACAGCTTATCTCGAAGGCAGTCGGGCCCGACTTGTTTATCCCGTTCCAAATGGTGTGCTGGAGCACTGTGGCGATGTGTCAAGCGGCAATGAAGAACAAGGCCGGTTTTTTGACCACAAGAATTCTCCTTGGATTGTTGGAAGGAGGCTTCATTGCAGATATTGTGTTATGGATCTCTTACTTCTACACCTCCAAAGAGCTACCAATGCAAATTGCATACTTCTGGACATCGCATTCGGTAACTTCGATCGTGACCTCGCTTCTTGCGTTCGGGATTCTTCGAATGCGAGGAGTTCGGGGAATGGCCGGATGGAGATGGCTTTTCATTATCGAAGGTGCTGTTACTCTCTGCGTGGGTATCTGGAGCTTCTATGCCATGGTCCCGTCGATTATGGAAACGCGAAGCAAACTTAATCCAAAGGGCTGGTTCACGGAGCGGGAGGAAAAAATTGCGGTCAACAGAATCCTAAGGGATGATCCTTCTAAAGGTGATATGAACAATAGGCAGGCTTTATCTATCCCCATGATATGGAGATCATTCTCTGACTATGATCTATGGCCGCTTTACATTGTGGGTTTCATCATCTTCATTCCCCTGCATACCGTGACCCCGTATATGACTCTTACTTTGAAACATCTTGGGTTTTCGACATTCAACGTCAACTTGTTGACTATCCCCTACGCAGTAATCAAAGTTTTCTTTATGTTCATTATAACGTGGGCTTCAGAGAGATTTCACGAGAGGTCTTTGATGTGCACCGCTTTGCCCTTGTTCACACTTCCCTTCATCACCTGTTTGAGATGGTGGCCCGGAAGCATGTATCAGCCATGGCCTACTTGGGTCATGGTTACCATGATCCTATCTGCACCGTATATTCAAGCGATTTGCATCGGCTGGGTTTCGAGAAACTCCAACTTTATTCGGAGCAGGTCGGTTGGTGCTGCTTTATTCAATGTATTTGGTCAGCTTGGAAGTATTGCCGCAAGTAACATTTACCGGGCTGATGATAGACCCTTGTACAGACGAGGCAACCTTGATCTTTTTATCATCACACTTGTTTGTGTTCCACTTCTCGTTTTGGTGAAGGTTTACTACATGTGGCGAAATGCTCAGAGAGACGAGGTGTGGAACTCGATGTCACACGAAGAACAAGAAAATTATGTGAGGACAACCAAAGATCAGGGAAATAAAAGGCTCGATTTTCGTTTTGAGCACTGAATACGCGCTCAGAAATAAGGACGAGATTTTATGGAATATATTCAATTTGTAATTTTCGAGATGATCGCGATAAATCAAGCCAAGATGCCTTGAGCGGCCCAGCCCTCAAATAATGTTTCCCAGGCACCACTTGTTACTGGAATGAGATATATCCTCGCTTGGATCACTCTTTTTCTAACACTGCGCATCGACAGGAACTAATTTTCATGGTACAATGCCAAATCGCATTGATGAAGCGAAGCGGCAACTAAATAGAGTGGTATATTTACTGACATTTGACGCCGACGAACGACAGCTATGCGTGCTTGTCTAGCACTCTTCCGGGAGGAGAGATAAAATTGGAAAGTTGACACGTAGCTTTTCGCAAAACGCCTCACAAACAAAGTTGAAATGAAGACTTTTTTTTGGCACGGTCATAGTTTGCGAAACGCCATTCTTTGACAGGTGACCAAAATTAGAGGGAAAAAGGCGGGTTTCCTCGCAACGCGTGAAGGCCAGATAATCGTGAATATAATACTATACCCCCTTTTCCATAGATAACGAGGTTTACAGTCGACCTTCTTTTTTTATGCGGGCCTCCTTTATGACCAGCATCCGCCCGAATCAACGCATTCCAGAATGACGCGGTTTTGACCTTTGTACGCTTGGCATTGTCGAATCGAAAAAAGAGATCAGTACACGCCCAGCAACACCGTGACCAGTCCACCGCCAACGCATATTTTCGTATCTACAGAAACGTCTACTCGGCCCTTTCGATTCAAGATTGTGCCCTGACGTAAATGACAAACACCTTCAAAATCAGCCTCATCACGAAGAAAGGCACCTGTTGCACCTGAACCTGAACCGCATACCGGGTCCTCTTTTACACCGATGCGGGGAGCAAATGTTCTAGTCTCGAAACAGTTATGTTCCTCGTGATGGCCTATGACTTGAAAGCCCGTCACACCCAATTCTTCAGATACTTTTGAGACTGCACTCAGGTCCGGCTGGATAGAGAGCACTTCGGCTGCGTTCTTTAACTCTAACACAAGCCATACAGGCCCCACATCGTAGATTGCAGCGCGGCCCAACGAGCCCACCCCAAGACTCGCGGCGACGCTCCTTTTTTGGCTTTCTGCGATCTCTTTTCTTGTGGCATACGGCAAGACAAACAGAACACGACCTTCCTCGACGGTCAATTCAACAATCCCTGCCCCACATTGTTGGTAAATCTTGCCTCCTTTGGGCTCAATAAGTCCACTTTCCAAAAGCGCGTAGCATGTCCCGATTGTAGGATGGCCTGCAAAAGGAAGTTCGGTGTCCAAACTGAAAATTCTCACTTTGTAATCTGCCTTATCATCGGAAGCTCTTTGCACAAACGTGGCCTCTGAAAGATTCGTCCATGCGGACATGCGTGCCATTTCTTCGGTGCTCAATCCGTCTGCATCAAAAAATACTGCGACCGGATTCCCACAGTACTTTTCCGTCAGAAAAACATCCACCTGCTTGAATGTCGGCATTTTACTGTCTATTCCTCTTCAAGGGTGGTCGCGTGGTGTGTATAAATGACGTCCAACAATGACTCATCTTCTCGCCCTGGTCGTTGAGTCATCTACACGCATTATGCATATCAACGCTTTCGAGATGTACACAAGCAGTACTTCAATTTTATAGTAGTTGGCTTTGTGCGCGTATTTATGTATGGGCAAGGAATGCTTTTCTACTGACTGTTTCTTCGAGACTTTCTCACAAATCTTGACTTTACAGAAGGGGCTTCAAGCGAGCGCGATTCACCAAACAACAAGATAACACACAAAGCGAGAAATACGCATGGAGTAATGTTGGGGTTTTTGATATCTGACAACTATTTGTTGCTTAACTAATCTAGTCCAACCAGTCTAGCTTTCGACCCCACTCGGTGGGTGAGTCTTGGCGCTTTTCTGTGTATCTACTTTTGACGGGCGAAACGCGATGCGTTTAGTTATGAGCGCGAAATGAAAGTCGCAGGCAAAAAGCTTTCGTAACCGAAATCATGCGATTCTCCCACCATGCTTGAGGTATTCGTTGTGGTGCGGCTGTGCAGCGTGCAAGTCACCCTTGTGTAAACCTTTGCGAATGACACGGGGTGCACCTGTGGTTACCGAGCTGATATGTCTCGTCATCTGGGCACAAGCCCCAATATGAAATGCAAGTCACGCGCCTCAATAGGCTGATACAGCATAAGGAGTTAATCCTTACGATGAGATACGCTGGGCAAGTAGATACCTCACTCACCTATAATAAGATGTATGGAACTGCTGTAGGCGCATCCTCTGAATGATTTGGTGTGTCCAACCTCCCTCATTGGACGTGTCCAGTTAGTAGCGCTCACGAGAGTCACCATCACGTGTACGGATGCCAGTTTATTGTTGGTTTTTTACGAGAGTGCGACCACTGCGAGAAAATATTTTCAAAGCGGCGGAAGAAAACATCGTCTTTTTCTCTCCTCAAGCGTCAGATAGACTATATAAAATAGATACGTGGACGTAGACCCAAGTCATATTGGGTTGAACCACTATAAAACCTGGGTGCTCCATCAATTGTAATGCTAGCGCATTAAACACGGTGTTGCATAAAATTCAACAGTTATGCCCCCTTACATCTAGATCGCGATTCCATACTTGCATCTTCAGAAATGGCAGTTTATCAGTGGGAAAATCAGGTCGGACAGATCCTTTTTGCTATCTTGCTTACCCCACTTTCTCTCTATCCGATTAAAGCAACTTTGGAACTTACTCTCTCATTAACCTAATAGCGTCGTGTTCGAAAAAACAATCGGTGTATATTGACAAAAACAAAATCTAAGATAATTAAAAAGTCAACACGAAAATAGGAATCAAAAGCAAGGACAGAATCCTGAAAGCCAGTTCTGAGCCGCCCTCGAGTATCGAAACAGCAGAAGGTTCCGCTTGGGACACAATGGATGTACTACCAACATGAACGCCCGTTACCTGTGCTGCAGTTGCCATATTGTTCAGTTCCCTTCCAGAACGATTCACAGCGACATCATTGGCAACAAGAGATGAAGTAACCGACATTTTCTGTTGTCTGTTCGGGTTCACAGAAGTATCTTCATGGGAAGGACCTTTGTCATCCATTGTCTGTATTTCGAACGACATGGGCCCAGCTTCTCCCTCGTTTTTAGCTACAGGACGAGAATGCATGGAAGAACCACAAGATCCGAATCCAGAGCACAAATCAACGGATGACCCTCTTTCAATGCAGCCATGTTCACAATACCTGGCAGAGTCGATTTCGCCAGAGACACCTCGACAGTAACTCAGACTGCCCTCGCGACATAACGACACGACGGACGGCATTAAAACGCATG